>JAHWFP010092078.1:62517-102411 GCA_023313725.1 Lithobius niger | reverse complement strand
CGATATGACTTTTGGCTGGTTTCACCCTTTCATTATATGTATAGTACTCAGTATCCACGCGATGCACGAGCGACGGACGACAAGCCCCTGCGAAGTAACACACTGATGTTGGAAAGCGGGTATTATCTATTACCTAACTTGCATAGCAAAACTGTACATGTCCTTTTCTGCCAGTGAATTTTTACTAATATTACCTAAGACTGCATGAACAGAGAGAAAACGTTTCAATTGTGGTGCACGCATTTTGCAACAGGAAGGAAAATTTCAGCATTCAGATCCCATAAACATAAGTGATTCACGGTTTTCATAAAGTCAAAGTAAGGGAAATGTTTAGGAGTGTGCTATTTTTAGATACTGAAGTTTAAACTTTACGAAAATTTCAAAGTTTAGAAACTTAGTTGCATCTGTTACTTCTATGGGAACTCATTTCTGCAATTATGGCTACAGTAATTTACATCCCCAACAATCTTCTCCCTTTACATGGAAAAACAGTTGTGTTCTTCTTCAATGAGTGGTCTTAAGAATTCTCTATCATAAAAGGAATTATAGGCCCTATGAAACATTTGTGACACAAGTTAGATGACAAAAGTGCACCACTTTCCAGCATCCCTGGGATATTTTTTGGATGAAGCTGATTTTAGATATGGGTGATTCTCAGATAATGTCAAATTTCTTGTCCCGATCGTTTCACCAAAACAATTTCTTGTTTTCTGAATAATTTTTGGTCCTCAAATGATAAGCGACACTTATAGAACATATACGAACGATAGCTAAAGTAAACTCAGATAAGTTGTCAGTTACGCTTGAATGACGAAAATATCATTACTATCACGCGTCCCACACCTATGAGACTTGACTTGCATACAACATTCGACATGCAAAATTGTCTCAAAAAATTACAAGTCCTTGCATTCTATTTTCAAAAAGTGTTGAATATTTGAAATCTGTTGCTATTATGTCAATTATAGTCCAGAATTTTTGTAATTTGCCATTTTTATGCCTGTCCCAAACTTCTACCATCATTACCGTAACGTTCATTGTTAATAATTGTCCTAGTCGCCACTAGATGTAAGACTTATTACATATGGTACTGCTACAAGCATTATTGGCCATAGAGTCCAGTAGAATTAGCTAAAATTTCGACGTTGCCTGGATCTAATTCAGAAGGAGATGAAACTCGGTAGATATGTTCCGAATACCATTGTAAACTTTCTCCTAAAATTCCCCACCTTTCCCACTTGAGCTCCCGCCGCCATCTTGGAAAATGGCGGCCGTTTTCGCATTTTTTGACTGTATCGTCAAATCTATATACTTTTTGAAAGGATGATGTGTTACAAAGTTGCTTAATACATTGTATTAAGAAACTTTCTAACACATCTTCCTTTAAAAAAATGTATAGATTTTTCTATAAAGTGCAATCTAAAATGGAAAATAAAAGCCGTTTTTGCGTTTTTTGACCGTATAGCCGGATCTACGCATTTTTTAAAAAGAAGATGTGTTAGAAAGTTACTTAATACAGTAATTTACCCAACTTTGTCACACATCTTCCTTTCAAAATATGCATAGATTCGGCTACACAATGCTATCAAAAATGAACAATGGCGGCCGTATTTTTTCGTTGTTTGACCATATAGCTGAATCTATGCATTTTTTGAAAAGAAGATATGTTACAAAGTTGCTTAATGCACTGTATTAAGCAACTTTCTAACACGTCTTCCTTTTAAAAAATGTATAGATTCGACTATCCAATACAACCTAAATTGGAAAATGGCGGTCATTTTTGCGTTTTTTCACCGTATAACCGAATCTATGCATTTTTTGAAAGGAAGATGTGTTATAAAGTTGCGTAACGTACTGTATTAAGCAACTTTCTAACACATCTCCCTTTTAAAAAGTGCATAGATTCGGCTGTACAGTGCAATCAAAAAATTGTAGATATGGCGGCCATTTTAGCGTCTTTTGACCGTATAGCCGAATGTCTATGGATTTTGTGAAAGAAAGATGTGTTACAAAGTTGCTTAATAAACTCTATTAACCAACTTTCTAACACATCTTCCTTTTAAAAAATGCATAGATTCGGCTATACAATGCAAACAAAAATGGAAAAGGGCGGCCTTCTTAGCGTTTTTTGACCATATAGCAGAACGTCTGTATTTTTTGAAAGGAAGATGTGTTACAAAGTTGTTTAATACACCACATTAAGCAATTTCCTAACATATCTTCTTTTCAAATATGAAAAATTGAAAACTCATTGAGTACATATACCGTTATCGTTGTTTTAACAAATTTACTGGGTGTTGACGAACAGAAGTGCAGTTGAGTAAATTTCCACCCACTGCTGGTGCAGAAGAACAACATTCATTGCGTTCGTATCTTCAAATCCAACAATGGCATGGCAATCATTTGGAGCCAGAAAAATGGGGTTGGGCGTACAGGCACCGCAGACTTGCACCCATCCAAACACTTTCTCATCCAGCACAGATCACCGTATGAATAAGATTTGCTACAATTCTACAATAGATTGTGCCAAGTGCTTTGGCTGTAAAAAAGCCGTTTTAAAATATTCAAAGCTCTGGGGAAGCTGTCATGGGTTAACATGCAAGGATTCTTCTCAAGTATCGTCAACAACTATTGCAGATGAAGAAGATCCAGAAGATTTTGATGATATTACATTTTCTGAGACTGTGCAGTGTTTTTCATTAGCAGCTGACATCAGTGAGGTGGGAATTTAGGAAAGTATTTCTGAAGCAGATGGTGCTAACACCGGTTATTCCAAGAAACCCTCAATAAGTGAAGAACTATAAGAAAATGATCTATCAATTAGTGAATGATCTGGTGCGCAAGAAAACCTACGAGATTCCGTCATAAGTAAATGCGCCATGTAGATTTGGCATACTACCGGATGAGTGATCAAACTAAAAGGTCATTCAGCAAACGGTGTTCCAAATTATTCATGTTTTTACAAATCTACCTTATGTAGGATATTTGTGAAGTTTTTTAGTTGGTTTCAATGTTTTCAGTACCTACATTGATTAAAACGGTGAACTTCTAATTGAAGCGCAATAATTCACTATTTAACTTGTCAATAACCACATTAGTTTAAATTGATGGTGTTCAAACATAGGACATACAAATTAATGTTTGATGCATTGTATAGCCGAATCTATGCACATTTTTGAAAGGAAGATGTGTTAAAAAGTTGCTTAATACAGTGTAAAAAAGTGCATAGATTCGCCTGTACTGTCAAAAAATGCAAAAACGGCCGTCATTTTAGATTGCATTGTATAGTCGAATCTATGCATTTTTTTAATGGAAGATGTGTTAGAAAGTTTGTTAATAGAGTGTGTTAGGCAACTTTGTAACACATCTTCCTTTCAGAAAACCATAGATTCGGCTACATGGTCAAAAGACGCTAAAACGGCCGCCATATCTGCCATTTTTGATTGCGTTGAATAGGCGAATCTATGCATTTTTTAAAAGGAAGATGTGTTAGAAAGTTGCTTAATACAGTGCATTACGCAACTTTGTATCACATCTTCCTTTCAAAAAATGCATAGATTCGGCTATACAGTAAAAAAAACTCAAAAATGGCCACCATTTTCCGTTTTAGATTGCATTATACAGACGAATCTATACATTTTTAAAAAGGAAGATGTGTTAGAAAGTTGCTTAATACAGTGCAATAAGCAACTTTCTAACATATCTTCTTTTCAAAAAATGCATAGCTTCGGCTATACGGTCAAAAAATGCAAAAAAGTGGCCGCCATTTTTCATTTTTGATTGCATTGTATAGCCGAATCTATGCATTTTTTTAAAAGAAGATGTGTTACACCGTTGCGTAATATACTGTATTAAGCAACTTTCTAACATATCTTCCTTTTAAAAAATGCATAGATTCGGCTATACGGTCAAAAAATGCAAAAACGGCTTTCCCATTTTAGATTACATTGTATAGCAAAATCTATACATTTTTTTTAACGGAAGATGTGTTAGAAAGTTTCTTAATACAGTATATTAAGCATATCTTCCTTTCAAAAAATGCATAGATTCGACGATATCCTCAAAAAACGTGAAAACGGCCGCCATTTTCCAATATGGCGGCGGGAGCTCAAGTGGGAAAGTTTGGGAATTTTAGGGAAAAGTTTACAATGGTATTCAGAACGTATCTACCAAGTTTCGTCTCCCTCTGAATTAGTTCCAGGCAAAATGCTAATTCTACTGGACTACTAGAGCTGACGCATCATACAACAATTCGGCAGCACAAACTCATCGTTTTCTGTAGGGAAAGCAACAAAAGGCTAGAATCAGGAGGGTATAAATAAGAACCATCCTTACCATACTCTGTACGAAATAGTTACGTATGCTTGCAAACCCAGAAAATTACCTTCGGTAGTTGTATTGAACATGTATGTACAGTTCCTGGTCAAAAAAAACGCCCTTTTTCGTTATATCAAGGATCGTAAAAACAACCATGGAGAAATTTAGTTATCTCGAAAACTCCTGGACGGATTTTCATGAAACAAAGACTGAATTGCATATTAGATTGTCTACTGTATTTCTACCCTTATTATTAAATACTATGTTAACTGACTGAAAATAATTGGCCGAGCGAGAATGATTTAATGATATATGATAATATCTCGAAAACCAGTGGAAGGATTTTCATGAAACAAAGACTGAATTGCATATTATATTTTTCTGCTGAATATTTCATGTCATACGTATAGAAATATAACATTACCATAACAATTAATCCAGTTTTTGTTTTATTCAGTTCTACCCAGTAATTTATGAGATATATTATTAGTTATCAACTCGTGTTGCTCGCTCGGCCAATTATATTTAGCTACTTACCATTACATGTAATACGTACAGAAATATAGCTGATGTCATAATAAGCAATCCAGTTTTTGTTTCATTCAATTCTGTCCAGTAGTTTTCGAGATATCAATATTTTTTTTCAGAGTCATACTGAACAACAGTTTCATACGAAGGCGTTTTTTTTTTTACCGGAACTGTACATAGCAGACACTAACGTTAAGCTTAACAATTATCTACTTGGAGATTTAAATAGAAAGTTGCGGAATCTGTCAGATCGTCATTACCATGCACGCATCATTACCATCATTTCAGCAACAAAAATCGTTATGGTAATGATTTAACGTGATGGTAATGACGCAGATGTTGTGCGTGGAGGGGAGGGGGAGAGGTCACTGAAGGAAGGTTTTTTTAAACTAAAAACCTTTACTGTAAAGCTTGTAGGATATTTCCAGTTAGTTACAAACACTTGAATTTCAAATCGATTTAACTGAAATTTCAGTTCCAATGTTATTCCCATAGAGCTAGTCATTACCATCACAGTTAATGTCATTACCATAACAGTGCATGTTTTCATCGCCTTCAAGTCCTTCACAATCATCACCCGGCGTTACGGCTCAGAAACAGTTTCATTATATTAGGGCGAACAATAATAAAATTACTTAATGTCTTCTTAGCATCAGAATAAGTCAATAAATGAAACTTTTTGATGTAAAATTTGGAAAATTACAATATTGCAGCCAAATAATAAACTGTTTAACGGTTCTTATTCAGTCAATTGAAGTATCTCTTTGATTTTCATTTGCATGGTGGTTGGTTACACAAATATATCAAAACATCAACCCATGCAAGTCAAAGAACTATTGAAAGCAACCATAAAACAGAGCGTAATGGTAATGACGTTTTTTCACATTCAGCACCATTCTAAGGCCCATAACTTTTTATTGGTGAAATTTGTTTCCTTGCAAGTCATAAATTCATGCAAAATAACCATTCTACATGCAGAAAATATAAAAATTAAACAGTTTTGTGATAATAAAAATTTCAGTTTTTCATAAGTGAAAATTTGACATTATCTGAGAATCACCCGTATTGAAGGACAAACTGTCTGAAAATTTCAAAATTTCGGAAACTTAGTTGCACCTGCTATCACAAAGCATCACCATCGCACCATATGCATTAATTACCCTGTATGTGCAAATGTGTGTGTGGGGCTTTGATGCTGTTTTGATGCAAATGTTCTCATGCATAACAAAAGGTGGGATGGTGATGTTTTATGACAGCAGATGCAACTATGTTTCTAAAGTCATAAACCTGGCTATGGTTTTATGATTTTTTTCATATTAGTCATAGTCTCTTGGATACAGCAACAAGACACCATTGGCAGTCAGGCATTAATTAAAACATATTTGCATGCATAGGTACCCACAAGTTTTAAAAAATAGGGAGGGAATAGAACAGAGCACTTAGAAAGGGCAAAGACCAACATTTTCAATGGAATATATAAATAATGGAATGCATTATTTTTCCGACACCTCTTTCAGAGGTCTAAAAACTAAATGTCTAAAAAAAAAACAGTAGTAAAAAATGAACAGTCCATACTGAACTGGAGCACTGAAATCAATATGGCAACCCTCTAATAGCCTTTGTTTGAATGGTTTTTGCCTTTGTTTCAATGGCAAAACAGCAAAGAAAAGGGCAAAGACCTACATTTTCAATGGAATATGTAAATAACGGAAGCATTATTTTTCTGACGCCTGCGTTCAGAGGTAAAAAAAAAGCCTCAAAAAATACAGTAGGGAACGGTCCATACTGAGCTGGAGCACTGAAATCAATCATATCAAAAACCAAAACTGGTAAAAGGGGCTACCAAGTTCCGTATGGTTCAGCCCTTCAAAGGAGTGATATCAACATACCAAAACATTCGCCAACTTAATCGCACCGAATAATACCTTGGACGGTAAATGAAAACTTGAACATTGCTACCAAAAGTAGCAATGTTCTAGTTTTCATTTAACCTTCGAACTATTAAGTGGTGCGATTGAGTTGGCGAATGTTTTGGTGTGCTGATATCACTCCTTTGAAGGGCCGATCCATTCGAGACTTGGCGGCCCCTTTTACCAGTTTTGGTTTTTGATATGATATCAGTCCTTTTTTTGAAATTGTGTATTAGACTCAACTCCACTACAGTGCAGATGTGTAATAAAGTGCCACTTCAACAAGAAATAGGTTTTCAACACTTTGCTACTACCTTTTGCATAGAGGTCGAACCATTCTCAACTTAGTTACCTCTTTATAGGCTTTTGGTTTGGTTTTAACTTTGTTGTAATTTGTTATATTTAGTTCGTTTTGGTGTGTTGATATCACTCCTTTGAAGGGGCACCATTCTCAACTTGTTGGCCTCTCTACCAGTTTTTGGCTTTGTTTATTTTGCTTTATTTTCAGAGTTTGTTTATTTTTTGTGAATTGGATGTGAATACAATTTCTTTGTCAACGTTCTTTTAGATTTATGGTGATACACTAGTGTGTATCTAGGCACGTCAATATACACGTTGTCATTGCCCGAACTTCGGCCGTCCAATGACAGACGATACCGACAATACTAACAATGGTTATAACAATATTTTCGTACTTACACGCCCTCCCACGTCTTACCCGTTGCCCCCCCCCCCGGCTCCAAAGGGACGCAGTTCGTATTGTATTGCACCCATTCGTCCAACTTCATAGCTGAAAGCCTTCCTGTTACCTTGGTATCGATGAATAATCACCCTATGGGATTTAACCCTTTAATGCCCATGCCAAACTGGATATTTTTTTCTTAACTAGGGTCGGTCGCGGGTTTCGATCCGGCATTAACTTGGTTTGCAGACGAGGACGCTGACCACTGGGCTGTTGCTGCTTGCTTTACTCGGGGTCCCTGGGGACCCCTCACAAAGCTCGTGTTGTGCTTTGGGACTTAGTTTTTGGAAGTTCAGTAGCCGTCCTTTTAAAGGGACGCCAGGCTATAAAGGATTATTGTAGCCTGGAATGGGGAGGAGAAAGAGAGTTATTAACCTTTAATGCCCATGCCAAACTGGATATTTTTTGGGTCGGTCGCGGGTTTCGATCCGGCATTCACTTGGTTTGCAGACGAGGACGCTGACCACTGGGTCGTTGCTGCTCGCTTTACTCGGGGTCCCCGGGGACCCCTCACAAAGCTCGCGCTGCACCCCTCACTTAGTTTTTGGCCGTTCAGTGGCCGTCTTTTTAAACGGACGCCAGGCTATAAAAGGTAAACATGGGAATGAGCTAGTATAGTAACACATTTTCAGTGTTATTGAGAGTCAGATTTTATATCGAAAGCAGGTTAGCTGGCATTCCTACACGATTTAATTTTTGTCAGGTGGATCATTGCTCTCGATTTCAACACAATTTAAGCTTTTCTACCGCATTATTATTTTTCCCCAATACCTGAAATGTGCCCAAGTATGCTTCAGGATATAAGGCACTGACGCTATGGCGTCGCGCTACAATGGTTTTCAACGTCGACAATTGAATTGATGTGATGTTTGTTGTAATGTTTGTTGCCTAACACACTAGCGTGTGTCTAGATATTGCAACCGTCTGATAGCCTTTGTTTTAACGGTTTTTGCCTTTGTTTCAATGTTTCTTCTACACAGTTTTACCTACGAAAGGGCCATTCAAAAAAATCATGCTCTTGTTTGTATGTTCTTAGTTGCTTACTAATGTAACTTTGTCTAATGATAACGGGAAATAACATCTTTTGCAAAAGCTACTTGTTGAGGATGCAATTGCCCCGACTACTACCCACATTAGTATTTCTTTTCTCAAGAACTAATAAGTTTTCGACGTGAATTCTAGTAGTGGAGGTATGTAGCTTAATACGCAAAGAAAAAAATGACTTTTAAACACAGCAAAATTAGTGAACTTCAACTTCTTCCTTTTATTCTTTTGGTGGAAGGCTTGCCTTGCTAACAAGTGACAAACAAGTTGGCAGTTTAAAGAAAAAAAAATGGTGGTGTTTCGCTCAGTATACCACAACACATTATCAGTCCTGGAATCCTGACCGAAACATGCAGCAATTTTTTTAATTTTAAATTACTTTAATGTGTCTTTGTAGTCAAGACAAGCCTACATACTCAAAAAGTAGCCTATGTCTATTCCTCAGTACCCTTCCCACCACGTTTTCTAGACCCAAAAAAAAATAACTGCAAATCACCCAGCCCATCCGCAACAAATATCGGCCAAACTAGAAGCAGCCCAAGTAGTAGCTGATTCTTCGCCATCTTTAGAAGAATTGTCACAAATTTCTACTTTCATTGGAGCTAATTAGTACTATTCTCCACTCTTCATGCCTTCTTTAGGACTAAAATTGGTACTTTTCCCTAATGGGATTCAAACAAAACCCTGTTGCAGAATAAAAGTATTTCCATAAGCTCCCTCCAATTCGGCATCATCTGGTGTATTCTACGAGAAATATGTCAAAAAGTTTGTCGACATTTCAGAACAGGAAAAAGTGTAGGAACGAACCTAGGGATTAGAATTCTCTGATTACGGTAAGACCGAAAGATTGCAAAATAGATCCCATAGGTGCTAAAGGAACTCTTAGTCTTTCATACTTCCCAGATCAGTAACTATGATACGATTTGTCAAGTCCCGTTTACAATTAGTCGTCAGATCAACCACGGATAGTAAACAATCTGGCTTGACCTACGATAATATTTCGGGGGAGGGGGGGAATTGACAAAATGGCCATCATGCGCGTCCCATTTCATTTCTTCGAGGTACGTACGAGAATTGGCCAACCAAATTGCATCGCTGAATCTTTTATTGGTGAGTTGTGAATTTATTGGTAGCTAGTAGCGGTTTTCAAAATAATAATTTTAATTTTACGTACATCTGCGTGACAAATTGTTATTATCTATAAAAGTACTAGCCGAAAATAGGTCCAAAGTGACGGGTCCTAGTGTTAACGGATTGAATATGATTGAAAATTGTCTACTGATAGTGAAACTGAAGCTAAGAAATGAAATAGGCCTAAACGTGGGCGTAATGCTCCAAACGCGGAAACCAAACTCCTCAAGTCTAAATACATCCCCCTATTAAGGGTCGTGGTTCTCCATTGGACAGCTTACCCTCGTTTCAGCTTAATTAAGTCATAAAAAAAAACCTAAAAATGGCCTAAGTGAGTCCCGGGAAAGAAACCAAATGTCCCCCCCCCCCCGACTAAATGCACGTGATACCTTGCGTATCATAAATTAAATCATTTGTGAAAAGAACGGAAACAAGTTGATTATGCGGGAAAAAAACCATGAGGAAAAAACCGTAGAAAGAAATTGCTTCTTATCAGCATATCAACACGAAAAGAAATCGTATGATTATTTCACTTTCACCCTGTAACAAATAACGAAGACGTAACTGATTATTTCACATTTACCAGCTGTAACATTATGGGAAACTATGTACAATAGAATAACCACGTTGGGTTCGTTTACATGTTCAGCAGCAAGTCTCAATAGTGAGCGCTGCCTATTTAATACATAAGTTGCATCACGTGTGTCAATACACGTGATGCAACACACGGGCAAGCGACCTAAGCCACTACAGTTGGCACTTCGTGGAACACCACACCAGCCGCTCATTGTTTCACACTGCCAGCCGCACGCCCTTTTTCTTTGCTACCGTCCCAAGAATGAACTCGCTCGCCCTCTTTCATTGCTGGGAGTAAGTAGTTTTGGCTGGAAGTTGCTGTGCTGTTGCTGGCGTATTATATGTATGATGATGATTTTTAAATCGTTTTTAAAGTTATTACTATGCCACACACAGTTACGCTAATTCTCTGCGCTTGGAATAAACAGCAACACGTTCGTGTATCCAGAAAGTGCTTCAAGGGAAGGAACATTGGCATTCTTTTAACTGTAACTATCGCCCTGGGCTGACAGAAAGTGGCAACATGACACATCAATCTCAGTGACGCCTTCGGCAGCCATATTGCCCAAAATAGCAGCGTACGCTATTTTTCATCCAAGATCCGTCCGGTACAGCAGCAGAGCCCTGCATGAACTTGCAACAATAAGGCGACGTCTTTCACCATCAGCCACACGATTCGATAAGTAATGGTTGTAGCCATACTTTTGTAACAAAAGGTCACGATAAGTGATATTGTATCATAAGCGGCGGCTCGTATCGAGACACACGCTAGCGTGTCGTGCCAAGTTAGGTAACAAACATCATACTAATTCAATTGTCGAAGGACGCACACCATTGTAATGCGACGCCATAGCGTCAGTGTCTAATATCCTGATAGTTGGGCACATTTCAGGTACTTGGGGGAAAAAAATGTGGTACAAAAGCTTAAATTACGGTAAAACGGACAGCAATGACCCACCTGACAAAAATTACCTAGTGTAAGAATGTCAGCTAAGTGACTTTCAAAGCAAAATCTAGCCCTCAATAACGTTGCAAGTGTGTTACTAGCTAGCTACTTCTAGTCCGCTTATCCCCATGTTACTTCCCATAGGGTGATCATTCACAGATACCAAGGTAGAGGGAAGGCTTCTGTGAAATTAGACGAACTGCATGCCTTTTCGGTTTACGGCCTGGGGGTGTAACAGGAATGGCGTGGGAGGGTGCGTAATTACGAAAGTATTGTTATAACCATTGTTAGTATTATCAGCATCGTCTCTTATTACACAACGAAAATTCGGACAATAAGAACATGTTACTGATTTGATTTGATTTATATATTCTTAGGAAAGCTTGGCTCCTCACGCTCTGCTATAACTTACGAATAGGGAATAATTCCAAAGCTACCCACTCTGCCACTAATGCACCCACACCAACACATTAACATCCAGAGACACACATACTACTGACGTGCAAACTGACGTGCATATCGTCACAAATCTAAACAACGTTGCCGAAAAGACATTGTGCCCACGTCCACATCACGAAAAACAAACAAAATGTCAAAATAAGGCCAAAAACTAGTACAGAAGCCACCGAGTTGAGAATGGTTCGGCCTCTTAAAGGAGTGATACGAAATTAAAAAAATTGGAAAAATGACCACTCAAGCTAGTGTTGACTTGGACATTATTACACATCTGCAGGCTAGTTGAGCTGAGTCTAATACACAATTTAAAAAAAAGAAGTGATATCATATCAAAAATCAAAACTGGTAAAAGGGACCACCATGTTACGAATGGTTCGGCCCTTCAACGGAGTGATACACACACCAGAACATTCGGCAAGTTAATCGCACCAAATAATACTTTGGATGTTAAATGAAAACTTGAACATTACTACCGAAAGTACCAATGTTCTAGTTTTCATTTCACCTTCAAACTATTTTCTACTAACTATCGAACAGCATTCGTCTCGACAAGAAGTTGTGTAGCATTAGTGTTGTTGGGATCTTTCCAAGGATTTATACGAAAATCCCATCCGGCGATCTGCTGTGGTTCATCTCAACGATACCATCATAAAACTTTGCATCGAGTTAAATGTGAACTTCGTTTCCATTGACCACACCATCTGCAATGACCACTCTCTCTTGGATATGGAAGCAGCACTACATCTTACAAAGGTAAAGTTCGGATGTAATTATAGAACTCAAAACATGAGGGAAACGAACATGCAGTCGCATGGGTTCAAATCCAATGAGTGGAGTAGCCAATCATGGCCAATGCTGTGATATTGAAAAGTACGGTTCAATAACACTCATTTTCCAATGTTGTGTACAACTAATCTTGCATAAACCACTGACGTAATACATTACAGTCTAAAGTGATATCAAGTTGTGTTGACAAACTGCGAATGGATCTTAAGGGGCTCTTCTGTACTGCATTACACACTCGCTTAACATTGTCTTTAGAGCGAGCTTTGCGATTACGCTTCCTTGTTTCATCCTGCATATTACCACTGCGTACAAAATTTGAAACAATCTGGAGAGTAGCAATTGTTGAAGGGGCCCACGTGACACGGATATTCTGTCGGAATGCTTACGTCAGTTTTAAAGTAAGTCAGTTTTAAGGAAGTTCGAAGCCAGTTTTGATGACTTTAAGTTTTGCCGCTAGGTGGCGTTTGGTATGCACGTTTGCATCAAGCAATGAAGTTAAAACAAAATTTAAATGATTGCCGACAAAGTGGTTGTTTTAGAAAAGTTTTAGCTGTAATAGTTTGCATGAACGAAATTTTTTTAATCTTTTTTTTTAATGATACACCATGTATTACAGTCACTGATCATTTGGGCACAAGTGATCACTGCATGGTTGAATTTTATATAAATCGTGCACTCGTACCCATTATTTGGCAGTGCTATACCTTGGAAAAGATAGACTTCGTACAGTTGCGTGAATTACTCAGTCATACTGACTGGAAGTCATGTTTTGTGAAATGCAATCGATCGGTCGACCTGGCATGGGCTTGTCTAGTGGATACCGTGGTAAATGCTGTAAATCTTTGTAGGGTGAGAGATAGAATGAATCGTTTTTTAAAGAAAAGATTGCCCAGAGAAATTAGTAAATTAGGACTTATGAAGTTAAAACTTTGAAGGACCTATAGAGGTAATCCATCAACCCTCAATCTACAAAATTATAATGCTTATAAACACACTAAGTTGAGATGATTGATAACTGGCATTCAGAAAAGGAGAAAGCAGTAATTGCTGAGCGTAACTTGGCTGGTCTCTATCGTCTGTATAAACATAAAACTGGGTCTGTTAGATCTATCCCACCCTTACTGTCCGATGACACATATGTGACAGACAATACCGAAAAGGCAAACCTCTTAAACAAGATATTTGTGGAAAATGGAATTGTTGACAATGGGATCCTTCCATTTGCATCCAACAGTCACTTTTCATCTGAGTGTAATTTACCTTCACAGTTGGCGAAGTCTCGACTGCTGTTAATAAACTCAAACCAAGTCACGCAGTCAGACCTGAAGGGTTTTTTGGGTTTGTCTTTAAACAAATTGGGCAGGAAATTTGTTTCCTTCTCCTCGAAATTTTAATTTGTCCGTTAAACTCGGAACAATTCCGTCTGTCTGGAAACAGTTTATCGTTGTTCCAGTGATTAAAAAAGGGAAATGCTTCAGCTCCAAATAATTATTGCCCAATCCCATGTAAGTTAATGGAATCCATCATAAGAAATAAGATTGTATCATTTTGTATGGATAAGAAACTCATACATGAAGACCAATTTGGCTTTTTGCCAAACAGATCCACAACAATCCAACTAATTCTGGCCATTGACTTGTGGACCAGCTCACTGGATATTGGTATACCTTTTGATGTAATTTATTTTGAGTTTCAGCGAGTCTTTGAGTCGGTTGTGCACGAAAAGTTATTGTACAAACTCTCACGAATGGGAGTGGGAGGAAACCTGCTGCAGAGGATAAATGCATTTATTACTGGCCATACACAACGGTAAGAATCCAAGACTCTCTGTCTGACTCGCTCCAGGTAATAAGTGGAGTTCCTCAGGGATCTGTACTGGGCCCAGCGTTGTTCATTATTTACTTAAACACCTTAAAATCTACACCGAACTCAAAGAATTATTTGAAGCTAAAGTTTGCAGACGACTTTAAACTTGGATCCAAAATTGAGCCACGAAAACTGTGTTAACTAGTAAATGACATAAATTCCGTCTATGAATGGTCAATGGAATGGCAATTGCCTATTTCGTTAGCCAAATGCTATTACCTTCATATAAACCAAACAAATCCAAGTATAGAGTATAACCTGCCAGATACAGTATTATTCTCTGTAAGTTTAACTAAAGATCTAGTTGTCTGGTTATCCCAGGATTTGAAATTGACAACCCACTGTAGAAAGAAACGCTTTTTGCCGTTTGGCTTTTGTGAGACAATGTTTTACTTCCGCAAATGTTGCGGTTCATGCGTGGGCAGTTAAGGTCTTTGTGAGACCGCTTTTGGAATATGCAAGCCCGGTCTAGTCGCCGTATCTGCTGCAGGACATTGACCTCCTGGAATTGGTCCAACGCAGTTTCACACGTAGCCTGTTGGGATTTCGGAATCTTTCCCCCGGAGATCGTTTGCAGAGGGCAGATCTAGAGCCACTCGAACTGCCAGTTGAGGATGTGGCCATAGCGACTAAGGCGCTATGCAAGTGATCTGGGGGCGAACTGGGTAGCTGGTTAGAATCCGGGTCATGCCACTCTGACGAAACGTAAGTGCATAAAGGTGGCTTACTGAACTACGTTATTTCTTGTGTATGATTTTCGCTGTTGGCTTAATTTCCAATTTTCCTTTTCGTTTGGAAGATAGCACGAGGATGACCTTGAAATATTAATTCAAGGTCATTCTCTTTTCTCGTGTAAACGTTCCCATCACACCCATCATTGCATTTCTATCATTATTATTCTCTCATTAGCCATTCACAGGATATCGGCTCGTAACACTTTAGTTGCCTCACCCTGTGTTTGCCGCAATACATTCATCAACGTTTGGAGGCTATTTTGGAGTGTTTAAAACTCTCAAAGAGCGTGAAGAGTTGGTTCGATGGGTTGGCACGAGGAAGGATGTTGTAGAGTTCATTCAAAGCTGCGAAGTTTGTCAAACTTGCAAGCCTCACACTTCATATCCTGCTGGACTCCTGAAGAAATCTAATCTTCCCAATACCCCTTATTTGGCCTTTACCGGTAACCTGGAGGGGATTCAAATGGATATCCGTAGTCCTAGACAGTTCAGTTTCTGGCCACAACTGTTGCTGTCAGAATGGCCAAAGCGGAACCAGTTACCGAGTTTGTAAACAATGTTGTCCTCAGATCAAATTGTAGAACTCGTGCACTGTTCATGGCTTGTACTGGTTTAAAATTCAAAATGTAGCTAGAAAATTTTTTTTTATCTCAACCCCTAATAAATGCTGATTTGAGTACCATGTTATGCTCCCAGTAGGGTTACCAATCAGTTGTTACCAGAGGGTTCTCTGTTGTGGCCCTAATCCCGCATCTTGTAAACGGCACCGTTTTTTATGCGTGTATCAAAGCGTATCGCTAAAATGATCTTTCTTGTGGTCATGTAAATGTAGTGATTTATGTAATCCCAAGGCAGGTAGCATAGGCATCCGTAACACGTGAAGCAAAATGCCTTACGTGCTTTAAGTTCATTTAAATGCTAGTTCTTGTGTACTGACATACGAACTATTTGCAGTCCAAAGGATATTTGACAAATATATTTATTACGTAAAAACTGACATAGTATAATTTTAAAAGTACGTTTTCCACAATCTAAAAGAGGTTGCTGGTTCCTCAACTGGCCGGATGGAAACGTGACTGAGAACGAGTGGTGGAACAGGGGGTAGAATTATCTTGGAGACATGTTGCTTTATGTTGCTTCTGACGTTGATAAGACAATTTTATCAACTTTTCTTGCTTCTTTACAACGAAAAAACTGTGTACCATCTTCTCACCTTTAGACCCAGTTTCAATTCTTCTAAAAAGTATGGCAGCAATGAGATATTCCCTGCTAATTACTGCTTACGAATTTCACCAGGGTACCCTAGGGTTACGAGCTGGCTCCCCAAAAATGTTATAACTTCACAAGGCAGGTGATGATAAATACTACCCAAACTGGAAAAGGTTAACATAAAGTTAAGGGGGTTAAAGTATCCGTCTGACGGCCATGAATGGCCCAAGACGATAAGAGTCCATTGGATTGATAAGTCATGTCCCGAAAATAGTGGGACGTGAAAACAGTTGTATTCCTCCAAGATGCGGCTTCAAGAATGCCGGTAATGGGGGTATGCTGTGGAAGGCCCAGGGCGCAGAAATGGCTCGAAGTTCGTGAGCTGTGACACGATGTGATAGTCTTTGCAGTCGATGTCTAAGGCATTGTGCACATTAAGAATTACGGTCTTGATCCAGGTTGCTATCATGCGTGTGGTCGTTTCATCGTAGGTTATCGTAAAGGATAGGAAAATCTGGGAGCGACTTTTTCAAACGGTCTTGGTCTTCTTGAGGTACAAATAAAGGGCCCGTAAGGGGCAGAATTGTCTTTTGGGCTTGTCCCCGATAATGTTTGACGAGGCTGGAATGATGGAAAGAAACGAACGTTCACAGGATTTTTGTGTCTTAGCTCGAAAAGAAGCACGAGGAGTCAGTGTGATTCCCTTGAAGTCAGGCAGAAAGAAAAATCCTTGGCAGAAGCAGACAGAGCCTGTACTTCATTGTAATGCAGGGAGGCAGCGAGTGTCATACGGAAAACAGTATGCCATGTTAGACGGCTGTGGTAGCAGAAAGAAAGAGGTTCGCATGGACATATGAAGGAGACATTCACAGATGGACGTTTTGAGAGGCCATTCGCCAGTCGGTAGGGATCGGCGACACAGATCCAACACAGAGAATCGGCAATGACGTTTCTGTTGCCTGGAATCTGTAAAGGCAAGACGGTCGTTCCTAGCGAAATCCACTGGTGGAATATTTCTGGAGTGAGGTTATGTAGCTTGTGAGACTGTGTTCCTCACACTCACGCAAGCTACACAACCCATTGTGAAGGTAGGCACAGCGGTTGTATTGTCGACATGAACTTGGACTACTTTCCCGGTGACTAGTGATGGAAATGATGACGGGCGTAGAGGACTGTCTTCAGTTCAAGCACGTTGATGAGATCTTGTTCGTGGGGTAACCAAGAGTCGGAGACTTGATGATGGGTGATGTGGGCTCCCCAGCCCTAAAGGGAGGCATACGTGAGGAGGTGTAGGTCGAGAAGTGGTTCATAAAGAGGTACCACCTGAGACAGTGTGAAAACGTCTGTCCATCAAAGCGGAGTGGCAGGGGAAACGTTTGTGTCAGCGCCCTGGCCTCAGAACGGTCGTTGGAGCGATGGAAGGGGAATTGGTCCATTCATCAATGCGAAAGTAATGAAGGTGCCTGGTCATCCACCTGCTGTTGGAAACAAGATTTGTCAAGGAGTTGACAGTCCCTATGAGGGGGTTTAGGTCAGGGAGAGTCTACGAATGGAGGCTGCGAAACCTTCAGATCAATATTAATAGGTTGTTGATCATGTCTGGAGACAGCATGACGGTCACTGTTGTTAAGTCAAATAAGACGCTTTTTGAGGTTGACCCCAAAGCTCAGTTGTCGAAGAAGACAAATGGTGAAGTCCCAATTCTGAAGGACAGTAAACGTGTTCTGATAGGGAAGAAGCCAGTTCATCAGGTAGGTGCTGGCTTGAATCTGGTGTTGATGAATGGCAGATGGGATTAGCTTGAGAACAGCCGAAATATGCGTGGGTCGGCATTGAGGCCGAATGGAAGGCAGAGAAACTCGTACACCGTACCGTCGTAAACAAAACGGAAGAGATGCCAGACAGACGCATGAATTGGAATGTGAAAATAAACGTCCTCGAGATCGATAGAAATTGTCCAGTCGTTTTTGTGAAGCGAATGATGGACGGAGTCGAGAGTTTGCATTTTGAAATGAGAGTTTTGAATTAGGCGATTTAACAGTTGTAGATTGAAGATAAGTCTGTGGCCACCAGTTTTCTTTAGACAAAATGGTTGAACAGGTTAACGGTTCTTATTTGAATCCTTTCTCTGACTGACAATGTTAACTCAAAAAATACCACGACAATGTTGCTTTCCCCGTGCCCGAGCATCGAGTGAGCTCTTCTTCGAGTGAGCTATAATCCGATCTTGTGCGGCTCGCCTATTGTTGCTCCATTGGTATATGATGCAGCATTGCATTATGAGGCCTCCCCTCCACCTGTCTCATGTGCAAAGCACTCTTAAGCACTTCCTGCCAGTCGTGCCAATTAATTAGACAAGCAGGAGATCCACTGTTAGAATGTTTTTTTTTTTGGTTTTAATCAATCTGAAACAAATCCACAAGGGTGAAAGAACCCGCCAAGTTTCAGCCAGTCAAAGTAGTGACATCAGAACAAAAAAGGCTGCCATCAAGTTGGTACATTAGTTGTCAAGCTAATCCTACTGAGTATTAGATCAAAGGTTAAATAAAAAACCTGACCATTGGTTGATTGGCTGAAACTTGGCGGGTTCTTTCACCCTTGTTAACTAGGCACTGAAAAAAATGAAAAATATAACAAAATAAACAACCAAAAGAAGTGATATCTGAAGCAAACGCTTTCGATATCACTTCTTTTGGTTGTTTATTTTGTTATATTTTTTATTTTTGCCACTTCCTAGTTAACGGTTTAATCGTTTCTTTTTATTTTGAGCTTGCATTTTTTTTAGTGTTTTTTTTTGGGGGGGTGCATTTTTGTTAATGAACTTGTGCTCAGATGCCTGTTGTTTCGATTTTATTTCATAATTAAAAGTACTTTTCAAATGTGTACATCCGTGAATAAGAAAGAAGGTATTAATTTTTTTTAGTTTTGCTGGAGTGAGGACTTTAATCATTTAAATTGAAGCATTTGCTAATTTGATTTAATTTAGTTTATTGGAGAGCCTGGTCCCTGAGCCATGTGCTCTCTGACGTACAAACACAAGGAAGCACAACAGTAAACATCAAATAAGGACATTCAGAAACTATCACACTCAGAAACTGCCAAACACAAAAACGGTAACATTAAAATCACATTAAAGGCTCGAGCTAAATGCAGGAGATGGGGTGCCTCACACACTTAAATATCCACACATGTCGACATGCAAAAACGAATTACAACATGGAGACGTTGCTGAGTGCTTCGTGACACCCCGGTAATGGAGAGAAGGGAGCCAAGATCTGCAGACTGTACATGAGCACGCAGCACACTCCGCTGCACAGCATACCTGGGGCAAACAAAAAAAAGTGAAAGACCGTTTCTTTCAACACCACAGAAGGTAAACAGCGGAGACACTGCCCTTCCTATACTATGACAGTGGGTAGGTAACGTGGTGTGATCTGTGCGAAGACAAGAGAGTACACGAGCATAGGAAGCCGAGAGGCTGTCCAAAACTGACCGCTAACTACACTCAGAGTGACCTGAGAGAGAGTGTGGCCATTCAGCGTAATATTCCATTCCATCTGCCACAGACTACACACCTATGACTGCAACAGAGCATAGCTTGACTTATGCGATTGGACTAAAGAGACATCGCCCAGTCGCAGACATGCTGCTTGTTTTGCAAGCGTGCCAGCAGCCTCGTTCCCACAGTAGCGCAGTTGACAGTAAGAACAAAGGAAAGAGTGGCCAGCCAAAGCTTCCAGCATACTTCATAGACCATATGATCTCACAGGTCAAAACTTGCAATTGCTCTCTGTAAAGTAGCCAGACACGCACGAGAGTCAGTAAAAAGAGTGAACTGAGGATTGAGTAAACGCACATCAGTTGTGCACGATAGGTTGCCATCCAGTTCAACACTAAGATTCTTAACTTCAGTGCCTCCAACAGTAATGCTGACAACATTTGCACGAACAGAAGCTGCACAAGCAAATACCAGTTCTGTCTTTGCTGGAGACTTGGAGAGACCATGCGCGGCTAGGTGCAGCACAACTGTGTCAATGGCTGCCTACACATACATGACAAGAGTAGCTAAATCACTGCCAACA
Source organism: Lithobius niger (assembly GCA_023313725.1). Classification (NCBI taxonomy): domain Eukaryota; kingdom Metazoa; phylum Arthropoda; class Chilopoda; order Lithobiomorpha; family Lithobiidae; genus Lithobius; species Lithobius niger. The sequence continues at coordinate 82,084 of JAHWFP010092078.1, read as the reverse complement.
AACCAGAGGTCAATATCATCTGCGTAGCAGACGACATTGGTGCTTTGCCTCATCTCTTGCATCATTGATTGCTACGGCAAATAAAACTGGACGGAGGCAAATACCTTGAGGTAGGCTTCTATTAGTTGTCATAGTACTAGACCAGCACTTTCCTACTCTGACCGCCATCGGTCGGCTGCTAAGCAAGGGCAAGATAGCAGTAGACAGCTTCCTGCCTACGCCCATGGTAGCCAAAGAAGCGTGTACTCACTCTGTGCTGACAGTATCGTACGTAACTCATATGCCTAAGAACAATGCAAGGATAATGTTCCCTTAAGCCCATGCTTCGTGTACACCACAGAGCAGGAAAAGAATGGCATTTTTGGCACTTCATCCTGCTCTGTAGCTGAACTGGACATCTGAGATGCAGGCATGGTATTCTAAGTGCCAAGAAAGGCATAGCATCAACATTCGCTCATACACTTCACGGGCACAAGACAGAAGCGCGATCAGTCAATACTTCATCAGATCAGAGCATTGGCAACCTCGCTTACAATCAGGGACTAGAACAGTGAAAAGCCAGGAAGGGGGAACAGCACCCCCCTGAAGCAACCCTTGAACAAAAGCCAGGGAATCGGTTCTCGCTTCAGCACTCTCACCCTGAAGCTGGTCATACATCAGACCATCAACTCCAGAGGCACTGCTTTGCTTACATTTGCTCAGAGCTGCGTCCATTTCTTGCATAGAGAAAGGAGCATCAGTCACATTATAACAGCCTGTGAACTCAAATGATGGAGGAGTAACTCCTGTAAGTAGAGCATATATTTCAGCAAAGCGACAGTAAACGCTTCAGTCATGGTCACTCCGCGCAGGACAATATTGCCTGGACCAAAGACCCAGGCAAATTCTAAACAACGATTTTGTGGCCGCAGAGTCCTCCACACAGAGGCTACTGACTCTCAGGATGCAATTTTGGTTCATAGTCGCTCACCATTTATCTTTTCTTTGCATAGAATGAACGAAGATTATACGCTAACGATTTATCACCAGATGGAGCTCCCTTTCAAAGCCTGCACGCTTTTCTTACGGATGGCAACAGTGCAAAACTTGGTCCACCATAGAGGTTTGCAATGAAAAGACACACATTCTTGTCGGCCACGGGACCATTCAGTCGTCCACCAAGAGAGCCACAAACCAAAAGAACCACTATAGACAATTGGCTGCAAGCGCTGCCTCCGAGACAAAGAAACACGGCTAGACCGTAGATGGAAACGAATTGGAAGGTGGTCACTGCCACGCAAATCAACAGAGACAACAAACCGGACGGCATCAGCAACTCCAGAAGAACAAAGAAAAAAGTCCAAAACAGATTTTTGAAGACCTTGCCACCCACCGCAAAAATGTTGGGGTACCATTAAGGATTATTCTGAAATCTAACTCTTCAAAAGTAGAGGCAAGTCACTTCCCTCTTGCATCACAATGGGACGAACCCCATGCAAAATGATGAGCGTTGCAATCACCTGCAGGGCTGCGGAAACTGGAGTAACCACTGCCACACACATTTGTGGATGGACCGGTCATAACATGCAAAAATACTATTGTCACCCACTTGCCTCCTGTCCAAACCTTCAAACTACAGGCATCAATCCCAGCACAAGCACGATGCTGCCACACCTGATACAGAACATGCCACTTAATGAAAACTTTAACACTAGAGTTACATGAGGACGAAATGCAGTCGGCATTGGTCACTGATATTGCTAGACCGTGAGCCAATCTTGCCTCTTGGACCCTAAAATGTCTACATACTGCGTCATACTTTCTATATCAGCTGCCTCGTTTGTGAGGCCTCTGGCATTCCAGGAACCGAGAAAGTACTCACTGTAGAATTATGTGACAGCACCCTATCACCCTCACTTCTTACTCCTTTCATACTATCGACAACTCCACCCACACTGCTCGCACTTAAATCTACTAGATTTTGACTCTAACACATGAATCTGAAGCTACACTTATGCCAGCATCAACATCTACATCAACATCTTCAATCAGTACTGAATTTAGGCTTCTTAATTCTGCTTTTAATGCTAGCTCAGTGTCACACACTGCTGTCTGCACACTTTCTACGCTAGATGTACCAACAACCATAGCCGTAGACACTTCTTCTTCACTACGAGAACCACACTTGGAACGCCATGAAGCACGCTTTCGTTTAACTGGTTGCGTAAACCCTTCCTGCAAGGTTGTTCAACAACTGCACAAACACTTGCATTTGCACTGGAACCCCATTGCAAGCTATGAATAACACTTGGTTTCTTGCCAACCTCTCTCCCGCGGGAACCATCAGCAGAGCATGTTTGACCAGCAGTGACACTAGCACTGGTCCCAGGACCCATTGACACACTAACTAGCACACTTTCACTCATTGCCTTCTCGCGCTCAATACCAGATGCCGTAGCAGACGATGCAGCTCTAAGATAGGGGCACAGATCTCTAAAGCACCCACATTCCCGGCACGGAATGCTTGTGCACGCACGCAGGAAATGTTCATGAATCTCGCAGCGCAGATATTTTGGTTCGCGATCAGACACAAAAATCAATGATGGAATACCACCAATGTGTATGATATCCGGTATATCATCAAGCATCACCGAATCTCTGAGCTTAAGTGATGTTGCTCTCACACCAGTTACACACACCACATTGCCTGCAATGTGGTGTGTGATGCACGAGACTAACAAAACTTTTCAAAAGCAACTCGTGTGTCTCTTTCAGATGTTTCGTATGGAAGCCAGTGCAATTTCGCTTCAACTTGCTGGGTACTTAGGTCATAAATCTTCGCCATTGCACCATTCACAGCCAACGAAGACACTGCAAGAAGATTGTGCTTATCGGAGGGTGACTTCAACACAATTTGAAATTCGTTTCCGGCTCAAGCAGATAGCATCAATTTCATGCGCACTTACCACTTTCGCCACTACTTCGAATATTTGTGTGGTGTAATAGGGCATCTTCGAACAAAATAACACAACAGACTTCTCCATCCTGACGTTGGACAGAGAGCCTCCATAAAGACGCCTCAGTCACATAATATCTTTGGAGCTACTCGGATTTACTTCTTTTTTCTTAGAGTTGGCTGCAACATCAGTAAACAAACCCCAAACATGTGCTAACACAGACGCTCGTTCAGACTCTCTCAGACACTATTGTTCGGGTCTGGATTGCTGCCAGCCGCCATGTTTACTACACCTTCTTTGTCATCTTCTACTAGTCCATATAAACGCAAATAGTCTATGGAAGTTCCACTACTAACTACTTCAGCAGACACTGCAGCAAATACATCATTCGAAACAAGTCTTGCCCGGACGTTTTCGTCCGTCATTAGCTCTGTTAACAGCAAATCGTGCAGCAGATTTTGGACGTCTGCCTCCACCAAAAGCCGATTATTTCTGGTAGTCCATTTGCATTGTTACTCCTTAACTAATAAAAAGTGATGCTTATTCACAACATACATAACAATTTTCACAACACAGTGAAATTTTTAATTCACAACATAGTGAAATTTTTAATTCACACATAGTGAATTTTTAATTCACAACATAGTGAAATTTTTAATTCACAACATAGTGACATTTTTAATTTTGCACTTAATGGCTTGTATCTTTACATTAACTACTAAAGTGCTTATAACGTTGTTTCTTTTTCACAACGTACAAACAAATAGCATTAATGCCTCTCCAAACGTCAAACCATAAAAGGCACCTATCGAAGTTGCGCTTATAGGAGATGGTGCTGAATATCAAATTTCATTCGTATCTGTTGCATAAATTATTTTATATTAGCGGAATTAGTTGTCAGTATTCAGTGTATAGTTGCCAGTATCCACCCAAAACCAAAACTGGCGTAAGAGGAGCTGCCAAGTTTCCAAAAAGGGTCGGCCTTTGAAAGTAGTGATATCATTCAACCAGGGACAGGCCGCCAAGGTTAATCCTATTAGCAATGTTCAAGTTTTCATTTAACGTTCAAAATATTATCAGGTGCGATTAACTTGGCTAATAGAATTAACCTTGGCGGCCTTTCCCTGGTTGAAAGATATCACTACTTTCAAAGGCAGACCCTTTTTGGAATCTTGGCGGCTTCTTTTATACCAGTTTTGGTTTTGGGTGGATATCACAACTTTCATAGGACTGTGAATGTACGAAATGTCACACAGTCTTATCGTCACCTCTATACCGTTTTTCTGGAGGAATTTTATGTCTGCAAATTTACTCATTCATAATTTTCACATTTGCCATTGCTAAATTAGCGTTACATCAGCCAAATTGACACACTTTTGATTATTGCATGTGCATAGCTTCACGTGCTTTAGTTTGTTCAATCACACTTTTGAGCACTCTGGCTAGCAACCGATAACTTTCGTTCCCTTTGATCACTCAATCAGTGCATCCCTCTCTAGTTGCTCCTCCTGAAGTTAATGTTAATTGCGCAATGAAGCTGGAATTGCTCACTCAATCACAATTAATCTCATCTAATTGGCGGCACCACACTAGCATGTTTTAACCAGCACACTTGGCACATTACTAAAAGAAACTTCTTTAAGAAAATTACTTATTTTCCTATTTGATTGGACCCTGTGTTTACGATCTGCAACTCTTCTTGCAATGAAAGTCTCCCAGTCTCTCAGTGGGATTTTTGGGAGCTGTTCTTTGCAGCAACAATGAGTAGTGGTAAAATGCTATTTGCGGACATACCCCCCCCCCCCCCCCGGTGACCTTACCTTTGACCTTTTGACCGGAAGTGACGTCGAAGATGGCGGCGCCCATGCGTACCGGATGTGACGCCATCCAAAATGGCGCACTTTTTTTTTTTTTTTTTTTTTAGTTTTCGTCAATCTGGAGGAGGGTGGAAAGTGCTTTTTGCTACATTTTAGGTTTTCGTCAATCTGGGGAGGGTGGAAAAAGTGCTTTTTGCTACTTTTTTTGTGACCATTTGATACATCCTAGTGTGGACCGAAAGTGACCTCATTTTTTTTCAAGATGGCGGCACCCGTAAATTGCGGCCATTTTCCAACATGGCGGCTCCTGTGTAAATCGGAAGTGGCGTCAAGTAACCGTGAAAAATACTGCCATTTTGAATGACGTCACTACCTGTCTCTAGTAAAGGTACACAAATTTTCCTGTAAGGTTTCAGAGAATATAGTTTTGCCGTACTCTTTAATCCATGTGTAACTTACTATTGTATTAAAAATATCTTCTTTAGATATATTTATTCTTTGTATATGCGTACAGTGGATGAATACAGTAGGAAGGTTTCACGTGGGCTAAATAGTAAGGAAAGACTGTAATATCTGGAACCATACAGGAAAGTTTATTTGTGGTCCTTTGCTGTTTTGACTTCGGATCAGTTAAAAAAGGACATTCTAATGCCTATATTCTATAATCCCGCGAAAAAAAAAGCTATGATACATCCAATTGTTGGAAAAAACTAACACAAAGGTATGTTGATTTAAAATTCTTACCTTATAAAACCTCACTGTTTGTTGTGTCTGTGCGTTGTCTGTCACTTGAGGTGGTTACTTCACAAGTGGAGTAAGTCCACTTTTCGAAAAAAAAACGGAGTTAGGCACATTTATTGAATCGTAATATGCGTTTCTAATAGTTCATAAGTGGTGTATCAGTAGGGGCAAAATGCGATATGGCAGGAACCCACACACCCCAACCGGAAGTCACGTGACCGGAAGTGACGTCATCCAAGATGGCGGGGCCCATGCAGACCGGAAGTGACATCATCCAAGATGGCTGCGCCCATGCACACCGGAAGTGACGTTATCCAAGATGGCGGCGCCCATGTAGACCGGAAGTGTGGCCATTTTCCAAGATGACGGTGCCCATGGGAACTGGAAGGCCCCTCTTCATCAATCTGGAGGAGGGGGGAAAAGCTATTTTTCCAAGATGGCGGTGCCCATGGGAACCAGAAGTCCCCTTTTCATCAATTTGGAGGAGGGGGGAAAAGCTATTTTTCCAAGATGGCGCCACCCGCACGAACCGGAAGTGATGTTACAGCCAAGATGGCGGCCCCCATGCAAAACGGAATTTTCCAAGATGGCGGCGCCCTCCCATACCGGAAGTGACGTTACAGCCAAGATGGCGGCGCCCATGCAAAACGGAAGTACCACTATTTTCCAAGATGGCGGCGCCCGTACGAACCGGAAGTGACGGTACGAAACTGAAGTGACGTTACAACCAAGATGGCGGCGTCCATGCAAAGCGGAAGTGCCACTAATTTCCAAGATGGCGGCACCCTTCCATACCAGAAATGACGTCATACCGGTATACTATTTAGCACCCCCCAGGACCGGTTAAACTATTTAGCACCCCCTGGGGCCGGGTAAACTATTTAGCACCCCCCAGGAACCGCTAAACTATTTAGCACCCCCCAGGACCGGGTAAACTATTTAGCCACCCCCTAGGACCGGGTATACTATTTAGCACCCCTAGGACCGGGTACACTAATTTGGTGCATAAAATGACCTTGGTTAAAAATTTCAAGGTGTAAACTAGCCAATCGTTAATTTTGGGGTTTTTTCTTCCCACTAAAAAAGCAATATCATGGATTCTTGTTCAATTATTCTCTCCGGCAAAGACACTGATTTGAGAATTAATCTAAACACTCCAATTCATTTAGACTTTGAAAAAAGTTACGAATTGGCTCTGCTTAATTACGTACAACAGCATCCACAACATCACCTCGAAAAATAACGAAATTCATCGATGCTGGTGCCACCTGGCAGAAAGTGTTAGTCACCCCGGGGGCTTACGAAATCGAGGATTTGAATAAATTTCTCAAGTCGGCGATAGATGCGAATGGTCACAACAAGGATGCCATTACGATTCTTCCGAATCTAAACACTTTAAGAACCAACTTCATAATTACCGATCCGAGTTACGGAATTTCTTTTTCGGGTGACAAGAGTTTGGCTCCAGTCTTGGGGTTTGACTCGGGCAACTACGTGAGAAGTCGAGAGAGTCAAAATACCATCGACATTATGAGCATCAATAAAATTTTCGTACACGTGGATATCATAGGCAATTCGTACCTCAATAACGACACTCAGCCCACTTTATACTCCTTTTATCTCAATTCCCCACCCGGTTTCAAAATCATAGAGTCCCCTCATAATTTGATTTACCTTCCGGTGACTACAAAATTAATCAGAAATATAAGAGTTTGGCTCACTTCGCAGACCAACGAGCCGTTGAATTTAAACGGAGAGACGCTCACGGTGCGTCTTCATTTGAGATCTAAAAATTAAAAAAGGATAAAAATGCTCGTATTTGGAAAAAAAGGCAAAGGACTCTTTCTTAATTTTAACTCTAATAATAAAAAAACAAAAGGTTTGACGCCAAGAAATAAAGCTTTCATCAAATTTATAACAACTTACAGAAAATGAGCGTAGTAGAAGATTACTTAAAAATCAACGAACCATTGGTGTACGATTCATCGGTCTAGTCTTACACTTACCATGAAAACAATCCTATTGTTGGCACCAATCTCAACAACGTAAATTCGGAAATCCGAATCCATGTTGAAAACCAAGATTTATTTTTGCACGTTGCCAACAGCTACCTCCTGATTAAAGGGAGGTTACTGCAGAACGATGACTCGGCTTACGGGGACGCTGATGTAGCTAGTCTTATTAATAATGCTTCCATGTTCCTGTTTTCTAACATCAAATACCATCTCGGTGATAAACAAGTCGACGAGTTAAATTATCCGGGGTTCGTTACTCTGATGAAGGGACTGCTCACCTACGGCTCGGCAGAGCAACCAGCTCTGCTCGGCCAGTGCTGTGCACTGGACAGTGCGGCTTCAGTCGCTGCCGAACTAACAGACAACTTGGGATACAAACAGCGGCACGCGTCCATCATCGTTGAAACAACTCTCAAGGGAAGCTTTACATTCGCTATCCCTCTGAAACACGTCATGGGATTTTTCGAAAATTACGATAAGCTAATCTACGCAACTAAACACGTACTCACACTCATGCAAGCGAGCGACACTAACGCAATCTTCAAAGCCGCAGCAGCGGCCAATGGCAAAGTCGTTCTAAATGGCATCAGCTGGCTCGTTCCTCATGTTACTGCCTCGGGCGAGCAGAAACTTAAACTCTACAATCTCATCGACCACAGAGCTACCGTGGATTTAGGATTTAGGCACTGGCATTAGGATTGCTGCGTGCTCCCTCAAACTACCAGCTTCACTTGGCGCGTGCTGACTACTTCCGCGGTCGAAAAACCTAAGTGGATAGTTTTAGCTTTTCAAACTAACAGGCAGGACTCCTTAGTCAAAAATACCGGTGTGTTTGACCACTGCAGTCTGCACGATGCTCACGTGACTCTAAATTCCGAAATATATCCGTTTCTCGATTTAAATAATAATTTTTGCCACTGGAGAGTACGCTGGTCTGTACAGAATAGCGCAGCAATTTAGGCAGCTTTCCTACGATACCAACAACTTGAGTTTTGACTTGCTTCAGTTCAAGAAAGCCTATCCTCTAGTGGTGTTGGATTGCTCCAAACAGTCCGAGAGGCTTCAATCGGGAATCGTGGATGTACAAGTCAAACTGAAGTTTAGAGCAGCAGTGCCGGCTAACACTACCTGTCACGCTCTGCTCATTGGCAACAGGAAAATGAATTTAAAGTTGGATAGAGGCAAAGTCGAAGTTGTTTACTAAATAATATTAATAATAATAAAAAAGCTACGGCGCAAAAAACAAAATCGCGAAAAAAGAAAGGCGGCTTTTTGCCGTTATTATTGCTAGGACCGATTTTACCCGGGATCGGAGGATTGGCGGGTGGGACAGCAGGGGTGGTATCTGCCGTAAAAAAAGCACAAAACGATGCAAAAATTCTGGCTGAACTCGTGCGACATCACAAGCAAGTGGAAGGTTCTGGCTCAAAAAAAAAAAAATTAAGCAAAAAAAGAAGCAAAAAAAAATTGCCCCGTGGCAGAGGTCTTTACTTAAGACCACCCAAGGTTTAATCGACTTTAATAAACCTTTAACAAACATTGATTTAAATGGATTGGCTAAAGTAATGAAAATTCCAAAATTCAGAGGAACTTTTAGTAAAGACACGCTTACCTTGAAACTTTGGCCTACTGCTGAAAATGGAATCGTAAACTTGGAAGATTATCAAGATGGAGACGGAAGTCATTGAGTCGCCTATTCCACCGTTTCGGGAGAACCTTGTTATTTCGATAGTTTTGGCAACATGGGTCCTCCCCGGTTTGTGGTAAACTACTTGGGACCGGGAATAAAATACAATTACGAATGCGTACAAAACTTTGACCAGATTTGGTGCAGTCACTTTTGTTTACTTTTCCTAAGTGCCTTCTCTAAGGCTCGTAATTACGAAGCTGTTTTTGATAGGATGAGACGAGTCATCTATTGAAAAGTTACGTGCACATCTAACTGGAAATAAACGTCTTCTGGGTGAAACTATTCGAATGTCTCTACAGTGATGGGCAATTTTTTTCTATTACGTAAGGAATTTCAAAAACTGTAGCTGTCGAATGTTTGTCTTTTAGTTTAGTAATGTAAAGGGTGCTCGTTCCTATTTTACATTTAGCAACGAGTGCAAGACTCGGGTCGCTGCAGTAGAAAATTGCTTTATGAATTAATCCTGGACTCGTACACACGAAGCTCGAGAGAGGACCGGAATTAACGAATAATCGCTCTTTTTTTTCCAAAGGGCTTTTCATGCTGAAACTGATCAGCATGAAACTGTTTTCATGCACAAATTTCTTCGTAGCCGCTTCACTCGGTAAAGTAGGTTCGCTTAGATTTCTAATCGGTTTGTTCGTGGCATTAAAGTATTCTTTTTGCTCATCTTGTAACAAGCAATTGCTGTCAACAAATACCTTAGTAACAGCATCGTTCGGCAAAGTGGGTTCGCTTAAATTTCTAATCGGCTTGTGCGTCGCGTTGAAATATAGTTTTTGGTCGTCTTATAATAATAATAATAATAATAATAATAATAATAATAATAATAATAATGATTTATTACACTAAATTATTATTATTATTATTGTAATAAACAATTCCTATCGACCTACACTTTTGAAGCCGCGTCAGCAGCGTGCCGGGGGAAAGCTATGTCCTTAATTTGCTTCTTCCTCGCGTAAAAATTCCCGTCAGCATCATCTACATACAACGTATTTTTTTCCATACTAGAAATGGCGGAAGCCAACTCTTCGGAGAGGAGTAGTGGCAGGAGGCAAGTCGGTTTTAAGTTTCTGAACGTCCATTGCCAGAGTACCGATCTGAAATAATTTACTGCATCTTCAGGCTCGATGGCAGCTCCTACTTTAGTTACACGCTTGTTTTGCATGTCGTAGTTGTTTTCTGGGGTTAAAACGTATCCTAGTCCCAGCTGTCCTCTCGAACCGACTCCCATCACTTCACCAGCTTCCCCCCTCGTCCTTTTCAATGCTTGTCCAAACTTATTGACCGACATCTTTTTTAAATAAGAGAATTTTTTTCAAAATACACCGAGCCGTCGATGAGGCTTTTATTTTCAATATTATAATAAAAGGAAGAATATCAAAATAAAATAACAACCTCAAAATGTCTCAACTACCCTGGCAAACGAATCTTTCCAATCTCATGCAAAAAAACTTGCTGAAAGTTAAGAACGAGAATGGTACAAAGATTAACAACGGCATAAAGTTTTCCTTGTCTCCTTCCATACAGATTAAAGATTTAAACGGTTTGGGAAATCCCATTTCGAACGAAAAATCAAAATATAAAGGCTGGATTTCAATCAGCGACTCAGAAACTCAAAAACTTTTGAAAAATCTTGAACGGTACGTCTGTAAAAAACTAGGGATCGAATTTGACGAACAAAAACCCGTATCTATGACTACGTTCAATTATCCCAATTCAATGCATACGGCTTACTCCTGTTACCCTTTTTGTGAAAAGGTGAACGGAGGTAACGGAGACAAACCGCTGTGCCTTAAAACTTGGGTGTACGAGAATGTTCACAAAACTAAAGGGAAACTTAACAAAAATGTTATCGACAAACCCTGGTTTAACTTCCCATCTTACAACGCTTTAAACTTGACCGAAGTCAATGGCAGAATTACCTCGGTGTACATCACCGACGATTCTCCTAGCAACGTGATATTGTGGTGCAACGTAGACTTTGGAGTAGCTCATTCCGACATTTCCAATGACAAATTTTCCGAAGAAGACTTTATGGGTTTAGTATCTTCGTAAACATTAAAAAAATGTTCAAATAAGAAAAGATATGAAAATTGAAAACTACGACTTTTTCGCACCTAAGAAAGAACCTAAAAATCATCCATTTCTACCTTCGAATATCAGATGTCTAATTATAGGCCCCGCAAATTGCGGCAAAACTAACTTACTGTTTAATTTCATCTGTAACGAAAGATGGCTCGACCACGATCGGTTATATATTTACAGTAAAACTTTATGTCAATCAAAGTACAAAGCTTTGCAGTCTATATTTGCTGAAATTGAGGGAAATATTGGACGGGATGTCGCCTTTTTTCACAGTTCTCAAATAAATTTAGTTCCACCTGAAGAACTGGACCCAACATTTCAAAACCTGATTCTTTTTGAAGATTGCCTTTTGGACAAACAAAAAAACATCGAACGTTACTTCGCTCAAGGACGTCATTCAAACGCTGATGTTTTATTGCAGCAAGTCTTACACGAGAATTCCAAAACAAGTGGTCAGAGACAATGCAAATTTATTAATCCCTTCCCCGTAGATGAGTTAAATTTGAAACACGTTTATGAAAACCACGTTGGTCCCGACATGGATTTTTCAGACTTTAAAAAGTTGTGTCAAAATTGTTGGAAAAAGCCTTATGGGTTTTTATCAATAAACAAAAACTTTAAACGAAGGGAGATATAAACGTTCGTTTTTACCTATTAAACAAAAGAATGGAAACAAAACGAGAAATTGCAAAACTCAAAAGACGTTTAACTAAAAAGTTTTTAAATCAACGTTTGGGGAGAGAGAACAAGAAAAATCGCTACAAGAATTATTTAAACCGGTAGTAAGCACCCTGAAACCAAGACCGGTCCTCGGTGCAGCCGCACAAACTACACCGATTAAAAATACTTTAGCCAGGCAAACTAAACCGATTAAAAACACTCTAGCCACGCAAACTACACCAGTTAAAATTTACAAAGAAGAAGGTAGTGATGAAGAAGAAAGTTACGAAGATGACAATGAATCACTGGCTCACTCACTCTCCCCTTCACCTAGTCAGAAAACATCTCTCGATTACAGCCTCGCCCAATATTCAAGTCCGGCTGTAACTCCTATAATGCGAATTCCACCGCACTCCAAAACTGAATACGCGACTACGAGCACCGGTCCAAAACTCACCCCTACATATTCCGCGGTGCAAGCTAGACGCATTTAAACTCCACCTGAGCTTCCAAATATCACGACGCTAAGGTCCCTCGATAGTTTGTTACCTGGTCAAAATATTGGAGACACTGCTAAATATTTCTTGATCAAATTTTTCGAAAATCCCCAAGACAGTGACCCAGTATTCGGTCTACAGTACGATAAGAAAAAAGGTGAGCTGACCTTCGGTAATAAAGTCGTTAAAATCTTTGAGAATGATGTAGTGGTCGAGGGGGAGCAATACGTAGGAAGACACAGGCTTTGGAATTTGCTAGTTTTCAAAAATTTGAAAGAAACTGCCCTCGCGCCGGAAGTTAAAGCAGCTTACGTGGCCATGTTAAAAAGTACTAACGCTATTTATCAGAACAACGACCCAAAAACTAACAAACCCAAATCTAATCGGAGCCCCAAGTACAGGTCTATTATCGCTCCTATTTGGGACGACATGAAAAAACAAGGGATAGGCATGGCAAAAAAACGGGTTATTCGAGTAGAGTGGATTATAAATATTACGATAACCCTAATGATTTAGTTAAAAGATTGAGACTTTTATACAAATCTACTTTAGCCGGGCACGACGGGCATTGAATTGAAATGATCGAAATTTTATCTCAAATGCAGCAAAGACAAATCATAACTGCTAGGGAAAAAAAGGTGGCTTATAAAAATGTAGGTTTAGGTTTAAAAAAATCGTATATAAACAAAGAACCATGGAATCAAAAAATATCAAGATGAGGTACTGCGTCAAATGTAAACGTCAAACTTCTAACGGCCCCGAGCCGTCCGTTATCATCACCGCAAAAAATAACAGGCAGATGCAGGATGTATTTTGCGAAGTGTGCGAGACGAAAAGAACTTCTTTTATCAAGTCTGGGAAAGGAATCGTAAACAAACTCATAGATAAGTTACCTCTCGAAATGCATTTGCCAGGCTACCAATACTGCGGTCCAGGAACTAAATTTGAAAAAAGATTGGCTCGAGGAGACCCAAGACTTAATAAACTAGACGAAGTGTGCAAAGAACACATCACTTACTCGAGAGCTCGGACTTGAAAGATCGGCACGCCGCCGATGAAGTTCTAATTGCTAAAGCTCAAAGAGTGAGAGACGATCCTTCTTTGGCATGGAGAGAAAAACTAGCCGCTTCGATCGTTAAGAAAATCATGAAAACAAAACTTTGGTTTGGAACGGGAAATTAAAAAATGGATCAACTCGTAAAAGAACTTCACAAACCAACCCGAAAAAATTTTCCGAGACGGAAAGTGATTGTACTGAGCCCGAACGATCTGTGGCAGGCTGACTTGATCGAAATGATACCTTACGCTAACCTAAATAAAGGGTTTAACTACTTACTAACCTGCATTAATGTCATGTCCAAGTTCGCTTGGGCCATTCCCCTTAAATCTAAATCTGGCGTCGACGTTACCGAAGCTTTCAAAAAGATACTCACAGGAGTGACAGCCCCTAAAAATTTACAAGTAGATTTAGGTAGTTAGTTCTATAACAAAGACTTCAAAGCCCTACTCAAGCGCCATAAGATCAACATGTACTCTACGTACTCCAAGAAGAAAGCGAGCGTGATGGAACGTTTCAACAGAACCCTAAAAACCTGAATGTGGAAAAGATTCAGCAGGCAGGGGACTTACGAGTGGACGCACATTATCGACGATTTAGTTTCCAATTACAATAACACGGTTCATTCCGCCATAAAACTTAAAACGAGCGAAGTAACCAAACGTCACGAACCTTTGCTGAGAAGAACTAGTACTAAATGGTTATTGAACAATCCCAAATTTGCCGTAGGAAATAAATTCAGGATTTCTAAAGTTAAGAAAATTTTCGATAAAGGATATTTGCAAAATTTTACTAACGAAGTTTTCACGATTCGTAAAGTGCAAAAAAGCCAACCAGTTACTTATCTTTTGAAAGACGAGTCGGGTGAATTGCTGCTCGGAGGTTTTTACGAACCGGAACTTCAAAAAACTTTAGTTCCCGATTTATTCTTAGTAGAACAAGTATTACGTAAAAAGAAAGGAAAAGATGGGAAAATGCTTTACTTTGTTAAGTGGAAGGGCTATGACTCCAAATACAACAGCTGGACAGACAACATTGGCAATCTGAAATAAATATGTCCTACCCTTTTTTCCGTGTAAAAATATTTCGATAAATAAACATTAAAGAAATCATTTTCTTCCCTTCCCTTCCTCAATTTTTTTCCCTTCCTCAAATTTGTTTTTCTTCTTTAATAATAAAAAAGGATAAATATTTTATATTTTCAGAATGGATACTAATAAATATTTCACTTGCGTTTACTGCGCAGAAATATATTCTCAACATCAATTACGCAATCACCTTCGGTCGGTGCACTCGTCCATTCTGAACGAAGAATGCGAGTGTTTCGTCGACAACTTACCCGTACATCTGAGGGATTGCATTCGTCTGTCCCAAATGCAGGGGTTATGCCACAATCAATACAAAATTACCCTGCCGGAAGAATTCGGAATCATCGATCCGCTGCAATTTCTACTGTCAGTTCGTCTGGCCTTGCAATCGCTTTTACTGGTTTGCCTAAACCAGATGGTCAACTGCAAGACCCAAATCTGCTTGGGGGTCGAATTCGTGAGGGATACGACCGTAATTCAGGCGGGATTCTGGTCCCGATACACGGAAATCTACAATCCGAACGATACTCCCGCTCTCTTGGACGAGGCATTCGATAAAATTCTATCGACGCTTTCGCCGAGCGTGGAAGTGGTTGGGTTATATCTCGACTGAACAACCTCGTTATCAGGACGGCAAAGTACAAACCGCTGCAGGCAACATCCTACATTCCGCTCCCTAAGGCGCTCGCCGGCAAATCGTACGCTGTGGTTAATGTCCAAAACTTGAACGACCAGAAATGCTTTTTGTACTCTGTACTTGCCGCAGGTTTACAACTGACCAGCGAAGACCCGGACGATTATCTCGAGTTCGAAGACATGCTCGACAACAGCATGATTTCTTACCCGATGAAGCTTGGTGAAATTGGTAAATTCGAAAAGACGAACGATCTCTCCATCAACGTTATAGGTTTTCACGACATGGAAGGATTGTACCCGCTTCGTGTCTCTAAAAAATTAGACCCATCGATCTACTCCTGCTGGGCAGCAAATACGACGAAGACTCTGGAACGGTAAACACCTATTACTGCGCCATTAGAAACATCGCAGGATTTTTACGCTTCCGAGACACGTGCAGTCACAGTAAGTTCTATTGCCGGAACTGTTTCGCCGTGTTTGGAAAGGAATGGATGTTCTCGACTCACCGGAAAGATTGCATGAAAATCAACCCAGCGCAATCACTTAAATTCAAGTCACACAGAGATAACTTTCTCAACTTTCGGCATTTCAATCGTAAAAACCCCTTCCCACGCATTATCTACGCCGATTTCAAGTGTATCCTTCGCCCCGTGCAGACCGCTCTACCCGAACCTTCCACAAGTTCGACGACAAAAATCCATCAGCACGCTCCCTGCAGCTTTGGTTACGTCGTTGTGGGACAGAACGGGGAGATTGTTAATCAACAATATTACTTTGGAGAAGATGCCGTCGACGTGTTTTAGGAACGAATGCAAGAAGAAGCCCAAGATTACCTTACGCTGTTGAAAGACGTGAAAACGCTCAAACTCAACCGAGCCGAAAAACACAGCTACACTCGTACTAAAGTTTGCCATTATTGCGAAAAGCCCTTCGACTGCAAAAACCCAAGAATGTAAGCGAGCAAAAGGTGAGGGACCATTGTCATGTCAGCGGGAAGTACAGGGGAGCCGCTCATTCGAAATGCAACTTGAGCGCTCGAGAACGGAGAACCATACCCTTCATTTTTCCACAGCCTAGAAGGCTACGACATGCACCTCTTGGTAACCGCCGCGCACAAGTTCAAGGGACAAGTGGAAGTCACTAGCCGAAAAGCGGAAAGGTTTCAAACCATGACTATTAAAAGGAAGGGCGTAAGTCTTCGATTCATAGACAGTCTGAGTTTGTTGCAAGCTTCGTTGGACACTCTGGTGGAGAACCGCAGGAAAAGCAACATCGGCTTCCCCATCCTCGAACGGCCTTGGACTCCGGCCTAAAATCTGCTTGGTTTCAGGATCACCACACGAAAGGATGTTTTGAATCTCCTGACGCAAAAGGGTGTCTACCCTTACGAGCATGTGCGAGACATGTCCATATTTTCGATAAGGAAGAACTACAGTCGAGAATGTCGTTCTTCTCCCAGCTGAAAGAAGACCAGTTAGCGGGTGACGAGTACGTTCGAGCGCTCAACCTCTGGCTCAAGATGAAAACGAAGAAATTTGGTGTGTACCACGAGATCTACCAAATGACGGACGTTTTCCTGCTCACGGACATATTCGAAGATTTTAGGAAACTTTGCCTGGATAACAACTAATTGGATCCCTGCTACTACGTCTCCACTCCGGGATTTAGCTGGGCGGCTCTGCTGAAAATGGTGAAATCCAAATTGGAATTCTTTACTCACATTGGGAAGCACAACCTGATAACTTCCGGCGTTCGAGGCGGCATTTCCTTCGTGGGAAAGAGGTTCGGGAAAGCCAACAACAAGTACCTACCTGATTTCGACCCTCGTTAACCCTCCACCTACATAGTAGACTTGGACATGAACAACCTTTATGGCTTCGTCATGTGCTCCCATCTACCTTACGACGGGTTCCATTACCTGACGAGGGAAGAAATCAGGACCTTCGACGTAGATACCGTGCCGGACGACGCGGATGTCGGATACACCCTGGAAGTGGATCTCGAGTATCCCAAAGAATTTCACGACGAGCACAACGATTGCCCCGTTCCTCCGGTAAAGATCGACATTAGGGAGGAATTCTTGTCCCTTATTCGAAAGATTTGGACAAAGATTTGAAGCATACTACTAAATCTTTCGGCAACACTAAGCTCGTTCCGAATCTTCTGCACAAGAAGAAGTACGTCGTCCACTACCGGAATCTAAAATTCTACCGCCGGCACGGGTTAGTTCTCTGCCGCATCTGAAGAATCCTCGCCTTCAACCAGAAACTGTGGATGAAGGAGTACATCGACTTCAACACCGCTAAGAGGCAAGCGTCGACCGCTCCGTTCGAGAAGGACTATGTTAAGCTCTTGAATAACTCGGTTTTCGGCAAGACCTTGGAAAACAAACAAAATCGGCTCGACGTCAAGCTATGCACCGACAATAAGAGGGCATCGAAATACACGTCCCAACCCCACGCCGACTCCTTCAAGATTTTGAACGAAAACCTAGTGCACATCAACCGGCGCATTCGAAACGTTTGGTGCAATCTCCCCACTTACTCGGGATTCTCAATTTTGGAACTGACTAAACTCGCGATGTACGAGTTTCATTACAAGTTTATTTAGGCAAAGTACGGAGACCGAGCTAACTTCCTCTTCACCTACACGGACAGCCTTTGCTACCGTATCAAAACTGACGACGTGTTCGAGGACATGCTCCAGAACCGAGAACGTTTCGATACGAGGAACTACCCCCCAGACCACCCTCTTTTCTCAGAGTCGAACAAGCAGGTCCTGGGAAAGATGAAAGACGAGATGGGCGGCGTACCCATCCAAGAGTTCGCCGGACTGCGAGCTAAAATGTACGCAATCAAAACCTGGAAAAAAGAGACCGTTAAAAAGGTCGAAGAAATCCAGAGATCGTTTCTTTAAGAGGCACTTGTCCTTCAACGATTTCAAATTCGCCTTAAAATCGACAACACCGGCGCAAAAAGGTACTTGGGCAAAAATTTCCAACGTCGGACACCAGTTGAGTACGGTGCGAGTTTCTAAATCCCTCCTCTCCCCGTACGACGACAAGAGGTTCATCTTGAAAAATGGCGAAGACACTCTAGCTATCAGCCACTATGACTCGGGCGCGTGGAAAGAGTACAGGACGATTTCGACTCGGACGTCGACGTGATGAGCAATGAGGAGGGTGAGGAAAACGAGAGTTTAGCGCTCAAAATGCGAGAAGAGAAAAACGTGAACGTGGAGAAAAAGTTGGAAGAGAAAGAGAAAGCGGCTCGGAGACTCTCTTTACTGGAGAACCGGCGGTAGAGATTGGAGGATCCTTCCACGTGGGAGGAGAAGCACAAAATGGCAAAAAGAGAGTTGGAACGGGAAAGATGGGCCTCGTTATGCCCGGATCTGAAAAAAGAAAGATTAGAGAAAAAAGCCGCCTCTGTAAGCAAAGTTCGAGTCGGAGAAACTGAAGCTCAGAGAAAAGAGAGATTGAAAAAAAGCTGCTTCTATGAACAAAGCTCGAGCTCAAGAAACCGAGGCGCAGAGAAACGAGAGATTAGCAAAAAATGCTGTGGCTAAAAGGAAACGTCAACAAAACAAGACGGAGGACGAAAAGAAAGAAAGATTGGCGAAAAGACGAGCGCGGAGCGGGATTTAATGAGCTTGAACACCATGTGGAGCTAGGTCTTCGAGGAAGAGAAACCACACGTAAATAAAAAAAATCCCCTTGGACTTAGGCCTAGTAGAGTCCTACTGGAGAACCATATGTAAAGAACAAAAACGAGCAGTGTACCTACCTCCGTGTTGGTATGGAAACTGGTACTTATATCAAGCTCAATACACGAAAGTTCATAAAACTAACTTTTAGGGTATCCGATTTGAGGACCCTCTAATGACGCTAATTGGTCACGCGCTGCAAAGCACTCTCACAATATGAAAACTCATAATGCATTTACACTCCTGAGACCCTCGAATATTGTTAATTCGTCATTCTCACGAATGCAGTTAACAATTCATTCTCACAATGTGAATGCTTTTTGAGTACCTCCCTCTCTCCAGTTTTGGAAACCCCCAAAATGTTGCTAAGTTATCATTATCACACTATGAAGCGCTTGAGTGTATTTTAAAGTTATCACGATGCGAAAGTTCAAAGAGCAATTTGCACGACACCCCCTCCCCTTCTCCAGACCGACGAAAATCCTCACACGGGAAGCGATTTATTTTTTTGAGGGTGCAAGAACTTTTCCCACCCTCCTCCAGATCGACGAAAATGAAAAAAAGGCATCAAATTGTGCCTTTCCCCAACTTCCTCCAGGCGGGAAGCGATTTTTTTTTGAGGGTCTATTTATGC
>JAHWFP010092078.1:39809-62117 GCA_023313725.1 Lithobius niger | reverse complement strand
CCGAGGTAAAAGACGTAGTGCAAATTTAGTATGAATGCAGATGGTAAAGGCAGCAGCTTTTATGTAGGTGCTGATCGTGACATATCTGCCAGTGTGTTAAATGAAGAAAGTGCTTCTACTCCCAGTGCGCAAATACTTGGTGACGGAGCAACTGGTGATCGAAATTGGTATTTGGACTCCAGTGCGACGCACCACATCTGCACAATTGAGGAGTGGTTTGATAGCCTATCAAAGGTAACTAATAAGAAGGTAAGCTTAGGAGAAGGTGCTTCAAAGATCGAGAGATCGATCGAGAGATCGATCGAAAGATCGATCGAAAGATCGATGTAATGTGACTATATACATAAAAGCGAGGTAACACTTCTCATCCTATCATGCTGAAGGACGTGTTGTACATCCCTACGTTCTGTAAAAACTTGGTGAGCGTTGGATGTATTGACCAAGCCAAATACCATGTCGATATTTACAATAGTGTTATGAGTGTAAACTTGAAAAATGCAAACCAGTGTTTGTTTTATGGTCAACAAATGCAAAACAAATTGTATAGAGTATGCAACGTTATGTCGAAAGGGGCTGGTGAAAAAATGACACCCATACCTCAAGAGGATACTACCCGGTATGGATTTCCATGTGGAAATATCGAAGTTAAATCAGCTGGTCCTAAAATGGTCCCTAAAGAAGAAAATGCTGGTATAAATAAGTTCAAATTCGATAAAGTAGTACATAGACCTACTAACAAATCTGTCAGTATAGAAACGTGGCGGTCAAGATTTTCCCACCAGCATTATAAGGGATTATTTAACTTGCAGAAACTTGCAAATGTACAGTCGCGGCCAAAAGGTTTTGCAGCCTCAAGAGCTCCAACAATATGCTGCATGGGGCGTGAGTGTGCGCTGGCTACTTGCTGGCTCGAGGCTTTATTGTTGCCGGCCAAGCATTTTTCAAGTAAACTACGGTAGTCTAGAATGGTTTGCAAAGAATGTCTGAACAGTAACAGCATGAATGGAATTCCAAAATGTAGCTTGTTTATAGTTTCCGATTAATAAGATAGTAATGAAAGCTACGGATTCGTATTTTTTTAAAACACTAGATAAAAAAAATAACACAGCATCTTTGAGGAGGACCCTAAATCCTTGTGACGT
Source organism: Lithobius niger (assembly GCA_023313725.1). Classification (NCBI taxonomy): domain Eukaryota; kingdom Metazoa; phylum Arthropoda; class Chilopoda; order Lithobiomorpha; family Lithobiidae; genus Lithobius; species Lithobius niger. The sequence goes on along the minus strand of JAHWFP010092078.1, from coordinate 60,975 downwards.
ATTTTTAGCTTTTCTGAACGCCATTATTAAAGTTGTATCGTTTTTTTTTATCTCCAGAAGATTCTGTTTGAAGGTGAGCATTACTTAAAATAGAAAATATACGTACAGAAAAATAATACCCTTTGCAGTCCAGATAGACTTGAGTGTGGAAAACTGGTGTCCTAAAGTAAAAAGCTACGGTGTAAATGGAAATAAGTAACTTTAACTTAAAATAATTCGAGAGTGATCAACACCCATCGTAATAACGTTAGCGTAAACGCTTACATTACAAAGCTGACAAAAAATATCTAAAATATGTTCTACTTAATATAAACAAATCTTTGAGCGGTAAGTGTAGGCCTCAGGTGTCATCGTTTGTTTTTCGAGGAATTATTATTTCCTATGAATGAATCTATTTAGCACTTCACTCAAAGCAGTGTTCCACTTCAGGCTTCAATGCATTTCACTCGATTAGGATGACTTTTAGTAGGTCGCATTATTATTTGTCGTGTTCTGTAAATTATTTTCACCTATAGCCAAGATTGGTCACGATTGCTACTGCAAACGTATTTCCTACGATATGCAATGTTCAGACAGGCCCACTACAAACACTTGTATGCCCTTTTAAGCTAGTGTATCAATAAGTGGCGGTTATATCTCTTATGTTGCTTACTTTCTGCCACTAAACTATTTTTTTTATTCTTTTTAACGAACATGAAAAATGCAACCTTGTTAACTGCCAAAAGGAAGATGACAACTCATTAGCAAGTGGTGGCTTCATTGCGTTTCGTTGTTACTGCATTAAGTTTTTGTTTAAACACAATCATCTCCCACTTTAAAAGGATGTTTAAAATGGTTGTCAGTGGTTATAAATAGCTTCCCTACACTTCGCGTACCATTACAGAAACCAGGGTTTTAATAATTATGACAAATCGAGGCCGTGTAATTTTACAACAAACTGCTGAAAATGCAGTCTACCTAAAATATATGCTGACTGAATGAAGTGCAGTGAAACCTGATGAGGAACTCGTAGCTATACTGCTGCTTATTCAACAACTTTTTCTATCCTTTGTAAATTTTCTATAAACCTCTCTTTATTTTTTTAATATTTGAAGATCCTACGCTGAATAAGCTTCTACTATATTTATGTAAACTGTATCAGTTACGCCTCTTGTCGCTATTCATTATTATTTTTTTAATATTTCTTCCTAAACTCTCCTGAAATACTCAGATTTGAAGAGTAATGAATGGTTGAAACAATGATAGATGACGTGCAGTGCAGTAACTAAAAGATGATCGTCAAACTGGGCGTATTTTTGCACGTTCTAGGGTATTTCGAACAACTTTTGTTGGTAGTTTTGTTGGTTCTCCTGTTGTTTCCATTGTGATGCCTCTAACATCCGAAAATGACTAGAGATGGAAAGCCGTAGGCTCAACAAGAGTTAAATAAATACAGATACAAACCTATTTACGTTGTCTTTTGGACTTATATGTCAGACTGCCTGGGCAGAGAATGGAACCTACGACCTTTGAAACCAAATGCCGAGTTTCTACCGCTGAGCCATACTGACATGGCCAAAAGTGTATGTTTATATGTATGTATACACGTGTTAAATGCTACCTAACCTAACCAGAATTTGTGTTATTCCACTTAATGATTTCTGCCCACTGCTCTACAATAATAAATGCTCTTTTGAAAAGAATACTGCAGTCACATTAAAATCGCGTTCAATAGGCCTTGGTCGTTGTTAATACCTATATTTTAAACTATACAAATTGAAAATCGGTTTATTGATTCGATCTCTATATGAGAGCAAAAATTTCGAGTCCATTTGCCTTTCCGTCACAAGTATAATCACGTTAAAATAGCATTCGAAATGCCCTAGGTCTTATCCATACCTACGTTTTAAGCTATAGAACATGAAAATCAGTTCATTGGTTCGATCTCCAGGTGATGGCAACGAGTCCCAACAACAACAACAACAAATGGCCATACTGTGCACGCAGAACGGTTTGATTGTTATTAAAAATTTTAACGCAGTGAAATAGTTACCTCATGACCCCAAACTTATATTGTTGATCTGTGTCAATTCTGGGCGAAATTATAGGATTTCAAAGTTTGACGTTTAACATGGAAATTCATACTGAGGCTTACAGGCAGTTCTTGATATGAAGAAATACCCTGAAGAGCAAACATGTTTAAAAATACCAGTTGGAATTCAGGAGAGCTCACCATTATTTATAATGTGAAACAAAAAAATTTACACAACTATGCAGATATAATGTAACTAGTATAATTTACTGTGGCATAACAAGCCTCTTTTGCAGTAAATTGACCTTTTACGTAGACTACTGGCTGTCCTAGAACGCCTTTTAAAGACGAGCATCACAAAGGGTGGGAGTAGAGAGGGTGTCTAACAGCAGACCTTTCTGCCTAGGTCAGTGGATAGCCAAGAAAGAAGCCCCCCTTTTTCAAAATAAAAAAGACTGAAGTGGGACGCAAAAAAGATTTTCCATGTCCAATTTTTTTTTGCTTTTTAAAAAATTGTTTTCGTTTTAGTTTAAGAGTTGGACTGCATTCTTTCATCGTAATTGGGGTGTAAAAATAATGGTTGGGGATTAAACACTGATGGGGCGTAAATTTGTGGTGGAGCATAATTGCGGTTGGAGGGGGTGGTAAAATTGCAGTGGGGGCATAAATTGCGGTGGGGAGTAATTATAGTGGGGGGGGAGCATAAAACTGCCATTCTGCCCCCCCCCCCCCCCGAGAAATAATTCCTAACTGCAGCTCTGTTTCCGCCATTGTCTTCGACACCAACTGTGTTAAGAAAAATTGTCCCACATCCAATTTGTTTTTTCAGTGCTTTAACACATTGATTCACCTTTTCTGCCGGTAAAAATTTCTCGCCGAGACGATTAAAATAGTGTGAAAATCGGCAAAACATTTGCGAAACTGCTGAAATTTTGGCAAATTTGACAAGAGCGGCCTTTTTTAGACATCCTTTTCATATCGTCGCGTGTCGTGCCGATTCTGAAATGTGGGGGGGGGGGAGGCTGAGAAGGGGAAAATAAAGAAAGTAGCTGGTTTTCAATGTGGACGAGAATCTGTTTCCGGTTTCTACACAGAAGGCATCCAGTTTTATTAAATAATCTATCAATCTTAACAATTTCAGTCTTATATGTTAATTAATTATTCAGCATTTGATGAAAACATGACGTAAGCCCGTGGCCGACGTCATATGCACTTTGAAGCACATGGGGCATGTGCGCGCCCGTTTTTAACCGCAGATTCCCATTTTTTCTCTTCCCCCCCCCACCTCGAAAAGTTCATCAAAATATTTGTTCTTTTGCCTTTGTTTTGGTTTTTCAATTGTACCCACCTTTCTGCGTACGCCTATGACCATGGCATTGCTATTCTCTTCAACCGTCTCTTTACCTGTGAATCACCGCTTTGAGTAAAGATATTGTATAACCTGTTGACGCTTAAAATTTATAGTTTTGTTTGTGCTGTTTTCTTTCGCAGCTAACTATTCGATACAGAAAAAGTAAGCACAAAATTGTGTTAATTGTTGAAATTTAATAAACCTCACATGCTTCCGTAGAATTTGCCAACAATGACTGCAACTTGATGGCATCGTCCAACGTGAATACTGTTCGTGCAGCGTATTGTTGGAGAGATGAAATGTGCAAAACCTTTTGGCCGCGACTGTACATGGTATTAAATGAATATGGTAGCTAAAATACCGAAATGTAAGGTATGTGATGTTTCCAAGTCCACAAGGGCTAATTTTAAGGGGAAAGACAAAATACGTAGTAGGAAACCCCTTGAGCTCTTACATATGGACATCTGGGGACCAAGTCGAGAGGCTTCTCTTGGAGAAAACCGGTGCGTCTTATGTGTTTTAGATGATTATACAAGGTATGTTTGGGTTTTTCCTCTTACCTGGAAAAGCGATGTATTTCAAACCTTCACGAATTTTAGGGTAAAAGTAGGAAGGAAATTTGACCTCCAAATTAAATCCATTCGAACTGATAATGGGATGGAGTTTTGTTCCAACAAATTTAAGCTGTATCTAAAGGGATTAGGGATTGAGCACGAGCACACCAATGTGTACTCACCGGAAATGAATGGTGCTGCAGAGCGATTTAATCGAACAATGGTTGAGGGTTTTCGCTCCATTCTAGAGGAAACGGCATTGCCACGTCATTTGTGGGCCGAATTGGTGTGCACGTTTGCTTACCCTAAAAACAGATACCCACATGCTAGGCTAGGGCTGCAGGTCCCATACACTCTACTGTATGATAGGGGAGTCTCCCTGAGGCATCTTCGTGTTCCAGGGTCGAAATGCTATGTGCACTACAGCAAGCCTGGGAGAGATAAACTGGATGTCAAGGCATGGGAGGGCATTCTTGTAGGCTATGCAATAGACACTATTGGCTACAGGCCAAGCTTAATAAGGTAATTGAAACCAAGCATGTGAAGATAGACAAAAGTACTCTATGGTGTGGTGGGTATCAATTCACTAGGAATAGTGTGTTGCAAAACAAGCAAAGGGGTAACATGTTGCAGATTAAGTATGACAGTGAAAACGATAGTTCAGAATCTGAAGTGTCAATCCCTGAATCTGAGATTCAATCAGTGGTACTGAACATACCCCAAACACTCAAGAAGTGAAAACATCAGCTGTGCATTCTACTAAGAGTGAGTGTGACTCAAGTGATGCAAAACAAATGTCAAGTTTAACTCAGATAGACTTTGGACATTAGACCAGGAGACAGGTGGTTCGCAAAACTGGTGCATCAGCAGGGCGCACAGATGTATACTACTATAACCCAGAGGAGGCTAGGTTTCGTAGCGAGAATGAAGTTAGACAGTACTGTGCCGAAAAAGGGGTAAAGTTTCAACCCGTTTTTAACTTCAGACCCATTCAGGGAGTGACACAAGACACACTAAGTTATAACTAAGTAGGGGCAAAGGCTGAAGCACACCTGTGTATGGTAGAACCTCATTCGTATGATGAAGCCATGGCTTCACCCCAAAAGACTGAGTGGGAAAGCTCTATGGGGGAAGAAATAAACTCTTTTCGAAAGCGGGGGGTTTATGAAGAAGTATCAGCACCAGAGGGCACAAAAATACTAGGTTGCAAATGGGTTTTAAAATAAAAGAAAATGTGGATGGTACAATTAAAAGATTCCGCTCACGTTTAGTGGCACAAGGCTTTAGGAAAACGTGTGGTGTAGATTACAATGAGGTTTTCAGTCCTGTGGTCAACTTTGTTTTAATCAGATTTTTCTTTGTGTTATTAGTAACTTTGATGAATTGGCGAGATCTGCATCTAGATGTAAAGTGTGCATATCTTTATGGGGTGTTAGATTCCAAAGTGTTCATGCAAATACCAAGCGGGTTTCACACTGTGTACAACAAAGGTAAAGTGTAGTTACTTAAGCGAGCCGTCTATGGGCTACACCAGAGTGGGCTATTATGGTTCCAATAACTGGAAAGTACTTTAATTGAGATAGGGTTTCGGAAATTCCCAGTACTTAATTGTGCACATTTTTTTGGAACAGAAGCCATTCTGTTATTTTACGTAGATGATTTGCTTTTATTCGCAAAGAATAAAGTAGTGGAGGACAAAATTGTCAAATTGTTGGAATCAAGATTTGAGATAACTCTGCTGGGCCAGATCAAATCTTTACTTGGTGTAGACTTTCATAGAGGGAACGGCAAAGTAGTCATGCAACAACGATCATTTATAGATCGCTTGGCGAAAAAGTACAGCATGGAAAATACGTGTACGGTTAAAGTACCAGTTCCTGCCGGCACTTGTGTACGCATGGGCAAAGAAAATGAAACTGTGACTGATTTTCCATATAGGTCACTGATAGGTAGTCTTTTGTATCTAGCATCAAGGACTCGCCCAGACATCTTATTCAGTGTAATAATCCTCTTGCAATATAATACTTGCTTTACACAACTGCATGTCAAATTAGTCTTGAATGTCTTAAGGTTTGTTATAGCAAACAAACATTATGCTATCGAACTGTCATGTGCGAGAGGGACAAATTTGTTTAGGTATGTAGAAATAGATGCTTCCTGGGCATCTGATAGAGATGATCGTAAAAGCTTTGGAGGCCATGTAATCTTTCTGGGAGGCATTCCCATTCTATGGGGGTGCAAAAAGCAGAATATGATAACTCTTAGTTCTATGGAATCTGAGTTTGTTGCCATAGTGCCCACGGCAAAGGAGCTGCATTGGCTTAACAGCGTGTTTGATAATCAGATTTTCCTAGATCACAAACAAGTTCCTATACTATACAGTGACTCTCAGGCAGCAATACATTTTGCCAGAAATGCTGTCGAGAACATTAGAACGAAACACATTAACATTAAGTTTTTGTTCCTAAGAGACTGGCTACAGAAGGGTTATTTTGAACTGAATAAGGTACCAACAGAGTTGAACGTAGCCGACATGCTAACCAAATGGCTAAACGCTGGACAATTAAACAAGCTCTGTGCAAATGTGTTTACAAACAACAATTAATGTTGGAATTACGCTACTGTTGTAAAAGAATGGGAGGGTTTGTTGGTGTTTTCTTTAGGCAATTTGATGTAAAGTGTATACAATCTAATTAATGTTCTTTTTCAATAGTTACTGTTGTTTTTGTTAGCTGGTAAAAGTGCAAAGTAACGACCATGTATTGCATAAGGCAACTTTCCAGAGGGTGGGCCCTCAGATAACCTGGTTAGCAACTAGCTTGGGCTCTCAGATGGCCTTGCTCAAAAAACCGGAAGTGCACTCTAGTTGGTGAGATATATGTTCCTAGTTGGTGATGATCAGCTGTGTATGTTGTAGCAGCATTTTTTTTGCAGAAGTATGCAAACAAAGGACTATGTATGTAAGTTTAAATAAGCAGAAAGGAATAAATAATCCTTAGCTTTAAAATTAAAACTGTTCTTGTCCTCAATGTAGGTTTAAGCACAAAATAGAACCACCAAACGAGGTGAATACTGTCAAAATGTAGACATATAGATGAAAAACCACGCGCGGGAAGCGGGCACTTTTTTTTTTTGAGGGAACATGTGGAAGGAGGCAGCAGATTGCGCTTTCCCAACCTCCTCCAGAAAACGGAAAAAAGTGACAAATTGTACTTTTCCACCCTTCTCCAGATTGATGAAAACGCAAGAAAGTGGCAAAAAAAGCACTTTCCACCCTCCTCCAGATCGACAAAAACGGGAAAAAAGGTGGCAAATTTCACTTTCCCATCCTCCTCCATATCGATGAAAAACCGCGCGCGGGAAGCGGGCACTTTTTTTTTTGAGGGTACATTTGGCAGGAGGCTGCAGATTGCGCTTTCCCAACCTCCTCCAGAAAACGGAAAAAAAAGTGACAAATTGTACTTTTCCACCCTCCTCCAAATTGAGGAAAACCCGCGCGCGGGAAGCGGGTACCCCTCCTCCAGATTGATAAAAACGAAAGCGGGTCCTCCAGATTGACGAAAACGGGAAAAAAGCCAGCAAATTGCACTTTTCCACCCTCCTCCAGATCGATGAAAACCCACGCGCGGGCCCTCCAGATTGATGAAAACGCAAGAAAGTGGCCAAAAAAGCACTTTCGCCCCTCCTCCTGATCGATGAAAAATCGCGCGCGGGAAGCGGGCATTTTCCCCCTCCTCCAGATTGATAAAAGCGCAAGAAAGTGGCAAAAAAAGCACTTTCCACCCTCCTCCAGATCGACGAAAACGGGAAAAAAGGTGGCAAATTTCGAATTCCATATCGATGAAAAACCGCGCGCGGGAAGCGGGCACTTTTCCCCCTCCTTCAGATCGACGAAAAATCGCGCGCGGGAAGCGATTTTTTTTGTGTTTAAGGGTCCATTTATTCAAATATCCTGCGCCCGGAAAGCGGGTTTTTTGGGGTGTGTGAGTTCCAGCCTAATTGCATTTTGCCCCTACTTGCATCTCATAGTTTCAGTTTTTTTGGCCGGTAGATGGCAGCTTTGTGAACTAACTGCCTCACTTAAGAATGCACTAAACAAATTCGAAGTGTTTTCCTCTTATGACGTTGCACTGATAATGATTAAAATGAATAGGTCAGTTCTTTTTTTCTCTTCTTTCAAAACCAGAAAGTAACATGACCTTTTTTTGGTTTCAGTTGTCGACATTTTAAACGGAATTTACTTGGCTGATTGTGACAAGAAATAAATGGACAAACTCCTTTTCGCGATACAAATAATCGCCTGATACCATTGGAATTTTTTATCCTTTTTTGAGTTGTGCATCTGAGAACGGAAATAAACCCACCCCAACTATCTGATAGAAATGTAAAATTGTAATTTCGTCTGAATTAAAACTGTAGTTTGATTTTACTAACTATTTTCAGTGGAATATTAAATGCACTCAAACAGGATTAAAATAAATGCGGATGGAACCCTATTTAACTGCCTTTTGGACTTAATATGTTTTAGGTTAACGAAACTTTAAATTTAAGTTTAAAATTAATTTAAATTAAAGAACCGTTTTTAAAAAAAATGTTTTTTAAAAAAATATATTTTAACCCATTTTTTCCTACACATAAACTATTTTCCCCCAAAAAACTACGAGCCTTAACTTTATACTTGAATTTTTGCATCTGATGAGCAGTTGGTAATATTTCAAAACACTTTATTCATGACAAATAAAAAATATATTACCACTGCTGTTACAAACACAAAAAAAGTATAAAGTTACAGCACCCTAACAGGATTCCCTCCCCCCTCCCCCCTTCCCGTCATGGTCATGTAGCCTCCTCCAATTGATCAATTTTGGTGAGGTAGTTTGAGTGTGGAATTTCTGAAACCACACTGAATTTTTCACTCTAAACCTCCAATATATACCTTTTTTTTAATTAGGTCAAGGACAAATTGCTCCTCCCACCTTCACCTGATTGGGGAAAATTAAGGAAACACCCCCCTGAATTAGTTATATAAAGGATGACCTGGACTGTAAAAATTAGTGTAGTTTTTGGAATTTCCAAAATCTACACTAATCACGGCTCCACCAAATTGGTCACCTGGAGGGGGCTACATGACCATGAAGGGAAGGGGGGGGGGAGGTGGGGCGGGAATTCTGTCAGGGCGCTGTAACTTTATACTTTTTTTGTGTTTGTAACAGCAATGGTAGCAGGGTGTCAGAAAAGTCATGGTCATAACTTACATGGTATGTAGTACTCATCCAGACGAACAAAAAAGTCCAGAAAAACATAGGTCCGGAATCGACCGGTTTCCAAGATCCACAAAAACACACGCATTTTCAGCCAATATTCAGGGGATAAATTCAGAAACATAAAAAACAATGTCTCTTAAAGACAAGTGAAAAATTCCCACTTCATGAGCTGTGCCCAGACATTCCCCATGTGTTGAGCACAAGTACATCTCACAATTACAGTGTCTGGTTATGTGTTTGTACGTATTGCCAGAGCACAATGGCTGTTAACCATACCAATCAAGAGATTGCCGACATGCATTTCATGTATGGCCGGGCCAATGGCAACGCAGCGGAAGCTGCACGGTTGTACACTGAGACCTATCCAAACAGAAGGCATCCAGACCGTCGTATGTTTGCAAGGATCCACTCACGTCTGTGTGAGCGTTGCTCATTCGAGGTCGCTCCACGAGAGGGAAGACCAAGAACGGTCCGAACTCCTGAACTGGAAGGGCGAGTGCTACAGAGAGTTGACGAGGACCCGGGAACGAGCACACGGCGGATTGCCGCAGCAGAAAATGTAAACCATGATGTTGTCTGGAGAATCCTTCATGAACAATTGCTGCGTCCTTACCACCTGCAGAGAGTGCAAGCCCTAGACGAAAACGACTCTCCGGCACGGGCTGAATTCTGCCAGTAGCTGCATCAGCATTGCACTGCTAACCCTCTCTTCCTGCATAATGTGTTATTTACAGATGAAGCTGGATTACCCGTGATGGACTTGTCAACTTCCATAACACCCATGTTTGGGCTGATGCGATCCTGCAATCACGGCAACAGCGTCGGTTTTCAATGTGTGGGCTGGTATCGTATGGAATGTTCTCATAGGGCCGCATGTTTTACCCAACAGGCTTGCTGGGGATTCATACCTCACCTTCCTGCGAGCTGACCTACCTGGCCTACTCGAAAATGTCCCATCATGACACGTCAGATGATGTGGCTCATGCACGATGGGGCACCAGCCCACTTCCAGCTTGCTGTCACGCAACACCTCAATGAACTGTTTGGAGAGAGATGGACCACGTCCATGGCCTCCCCGATCATCAGACCTGAACCCATTGGACTTTTGCATCTGGGGCTACGTGAAGGGACTCGTGTATTCAAGAAACATTGAAACCGAGACACAACTGCGGCAACAAGTTGAAGCTGCATTTCAGGACTATGCGAGAGAATCCGTGCATCCCTTAGCAGAAGAGCGGAGGCATGCATCCTGGCAAATGGCGGCCACTTTGAACATCTGTTGTGATGTCGTGGAGAATCGTGCTAAATCTTTTCAGGATTCGACCAATACCTCCTTACGTTCCCATAATTTTGTTTCCAGCGAGTTTTCGTTTTGTAGGTTTCTCAGGAAAAGAAACTAGTGACTTATCACGAATGGATCATGGCTGGATATGTCCTCACACCACTGACTTCACACGCAGGGGCCAGTCACTTGATCCGAGAGCAGGCGGCGGGCGCAGCAGCGAGCAAGCGAATTGGTGGTGGTGGTCTCTCGCTCCGCTCGTGCCTCATGCTTCTCGGGTCAAGTTATTGGCCTCTGTGACTTCACACAACTAAATTCGTCTCTTGCGGGGCATGTACTCAGCATTTCGCATTGCTTAGACATTATTTAGTTTTAAGCCTCCAGCGGGTGCCAGCATGGTGTGGCACGCTGAATGTAGTAGAGTGAATCCCAAAAGAGCGCAGTGTCTTGTTGTGTGCACTGGCTTTCTTACAAAATACTAAGAAGACGCTTCTACCGCTTTGAGGTAAAAAGGGTAAACAACACCGGGCTTTGGATTTTCACTTGTCTTTAAGAGACATTGTTTTTTATGTTTCTGAATTTAGCTCGCTGCCCCTGAATGTTGGCTGAAAATGCGTGTGTTTTTGTGGGACAAAGGTCACTGGATCTTGGAAACCGGTCGATTCCAGACTTATGCTTATATGGACGTTTTTGTTAGTCTAGATGAGTACTACATACCATGTAAGTTATGACCATGACTTTTCTGACACCCTATATAAATATATTTTTTTTTTGGGAAATCGTGAATAAAATGTTTTGTAATATTATCAACTTTACTTTATTTACAATCGTGTTACATCGCCGTTCAGGCTGTGTAACAAAATTCATATACATATAACTTACATGCAAAACAAGGCACATGCAATATTAATATCAAAAATTAGTTTGTAAATATAACCCATTGGCCTATGAAATATACCTACTCTGAATAGTGTGAAATATAAGAATAAAAACAGCAACAGACAATAACCAGAATGAGAATACAAGGCCTAGGGCCATAACAAAAAAAAACCAATATACCCAAAGGGGAAAGCACAGTTAATAACTTTTTAAAACCTGTTTACCATTCTGCTTATAAATTCAAAAGCCATTTTAACTATTAAGGGATGGTAATAATCCAAATATGCCATTGTAATTTCAAATTAACTGTTCATCAGATACGGAAATTTAAGTATGAAGTTAAGGCACGTAGTTTTTTGGGGGGGAAAGTAGTTTATGTGTAGGAAAAAATGGGTTAAATATATTTCTTTTTCAAAATCAATTCTTTAAAGTGTGTCAATTAATTATTTCAAATTAATTACTCCAAATTTCAATATTATTGGCTTAAAAAATTGACCCTTAGTCAACCAACTATTTCGGAAAAAAATTTCAAAGGTTTTATTTCTTTTGCCTAAAATGTCTGTAGACCTTCCTCTTCTACATACTAAAAGTCCCCTAGGATGGATGGGGGGGGGGGGGAAGCAGCCACCATCTTGGATTTTAGTTCTCAATTGTAGATTTTTCCTAAATAACTCGACATCTCTCAACATTTTGTATACTGTAGTGTAATAAGAAATTGAAGCAAGTTAAATTCTGTTCGATTGGCAGTTATTATTACCTTCAGTTTCAAACTCCCCTTGTGAGTTTTCTCATAGCCCATAATGAACATGGTTAGATTTTTCTGAAAGGTGGAGATCTATTCTTTCCATCATTCCTAACCTGAATTGTTTAGCTTAGATACAAAATACAAATATGAACATTTCAATACCACTTTGAAATTGAAACTAGCCACTATGTCAAATATAGCTACACATTTAAATGAGTATACGACAGTCCCTATCTAAGATAAACAAATTCGGCTAGGATTGATGGAAAGAACAGATCTCCACCTTTCAGAATGTCCTAAGCATATCCATTTCTGGCTATTAAAAAGCTTGTAAGAGCACTTTGAAAAAGAAAATCATCATAAACAATTTTGACGACACACCATTACAACTTCACCTTTAAACAGGTGTATGATGGACCCTATCTAAGCTAGAAAATTTAGGTTAGGACTGAATAGTTCCCTCCTTTCAGTGCATCCTAAAAACCAAAAAAACTGGGTACTAAAATCCAAGATGGTACTTGTTTTCCGTCTGGAAGTGCATTAACTTCCATATTTTCCCTTCTGTTAACGTCATTTTCTCAAAAACGGTGAGAGATAAGACAAAAAAAGTATATTCACTTTTTTGTACAGAATTTAACTGATTTCAATTTCCTATCAGATTATATTATACAAATTGCTGATAGATATTGAGTTATTTAGCGGAAAACCGAGAAGTGGGAACTAAATCCAAGATAGCAGCTGGTTTCAGGCCAAGTCCTAGGCGACTTTACATTTATTGTTTAAAAAAATGTTAAAAAAAAAGAAATGGATTTCTTTTCTATCAATTTGTCTGTCAAAGACTCTGATTTGAGAATTAATCTAAACACTCCCATTCATTTGGACCCTGAAAAAAGTTACGAGTTGACTTTAATTAATTTAGACACTTACAATAGTATACACAATATAACTTAAAAAAATAACGAAATTCAATATACTGCAGATGCTGGTGCAACCTGGAAAAAACTGACTGTCAATCCCGGAGCTTACGAAATTGATTTCAATAAATTTATCAAGTCAGCGATTGAGGCAAATGGCCACAGCAAACAAGCAATTTCTATTCTTCCAAATCTAAACACTTTAAGAACCAACTTGTTAATTATCGATCCAAACTACGGAATATCCTTTTCCGGCAACAAAAGTTTAGCTCGTGTCTTGGACTTTGAATTAGGGAATTATTTAAAAACCAGCGAAAGTCAAAATACTTTGGACATTATGCCCGTCAATACAATTTTCGTACACACCGGTATCATAGGCAATTCTTACTTAAACAACGACACCCAGCCAGCTTTATATTCGTTTTATCCCAATTCCCCTCCCAGTTTTAAAATCATAGTCTCCTCATAATTTACTTTATCTCCCAGTTACTGCTAACTTGATCAGAAACATACGAGTTTGGCTCACATCACAGACCAACGAGTATTTGGATCTGAATGGAGAAATATTGACGGTGAGACTTCATTTGAGATCTATAACTTAAAAAAAGAAAAAATGCTCGTCTTTGAAAAAAACGGGAAAATTCCTAATTTTGTTAATAATAAAAGAACAAACAGTTTGACACGAAGAAACAAAGCTTTCATTAAATTTATAACGACACCCAGAAAATGAGCGTAGTAGCAGATTACCTAAAAATTAACGAACCTCTGGTGCACGATTCGTCAGTCGAATCTTACACCTACCACGAATACAACCCTATTGTTGACACTAATCTCAACAACTTAAATTCAGAAATCCGTATACACGTCGAAAACCAAGATTTATTTCTGCACGTGGCCAACAGTTACCTCCTGATTAAAGGGAGAATGCTAAAGGACGATGACTCAGCATACGCGGACGCCGATGTTGTCAGTCTGATTAATGATGCTCCCATGTTCCTGTTGCTGTTGCTGTTTTCTAATATAAAGTACCATCTAGGTGATAAACAAGTGGACGAGTTAAATTATCCGGGCTTCGGGACCTTAATGAAGGGACTGCTTACCTACGGGTCGACGGAACAACTGGCTTTGCTCGGCCAGTGCTGGGCAATGGATAGTGCGGCTTCCGCTGATGCTGCACTAACCAACAACTTGGGTTTCAAACAGCGGCATGCATCCATCATCGTTGAAACATCTCCCAAGGGAAGCTTTACTTTCGCCAACCCAGTGAAACACGTCATGGAATGTTTTGAAAATTATGATAAGCTTATTTACGGTACTAAACATGTGCTCACACTCATGCGAGCGAGCAATACGAACGCCATCTTCAAAGCCACGGCAACAGCCAATGGCAAAGTCGTTCTGAATAGCATCAGTTGGCACATACCACCTGTCACCGCTTCGGACGAGCAAAAACCTAAACTCTACAATCACATCGACAATGGAGCGACCGTGGATTTAGGATTTAGGCACTGGCACTATGGCAGCTGCGAGCTCCTTCAAAATACCTACTTTACCTGGCGCTTGCAGACTACTGCTGCGGTTAAGAAACATAGATGAATAGTTCTAGCTTTTCAAACTAACAGGCAGGATTCTTTAGTTAAAAATCCGGCTGTGTTCGACCACTGCAGTCTGCAAAATGCCCACGTCACTCTAAATTCAGAAAGTTTTCCATTTCTCGATCTAAATACTAATTTTGTTACGGGAGAGTACGTCGGTCTGTACATGATGGCTCAGCAATTCAGGCAGCTGTGCTACGACACCAACGACTTGAGTTTCGACTTGCTGCAGTTTAAGAAAGCCTATCCTCTCGTGGTGTTGGATTGTTCAAAACAGTGCGAGAGGCTTCAGTCGGGAATCGTTGATGTTCAAGTCAAACTGAAGTTTAGAACAGCTGTTCCAACTAATACTACCTGTCATGCTCTGCTCATTGGTGATGGGAAAATGAATCTAAAGTTGGATAGAGGCAAAGTCGAAATTGTTTATTAAATAATTCAAAAGAATATGGCACTCAAAACAAGATCTCGAAAAAAGAAAGGTGGCTTTTTTGCCGTTGGCATTGCTAGGACCCATTTTAGCCGGCATTGGAGGCTTGGGAGGAGAAACTGCGAGGGTGGTATCGGCCGTAAAAAAGGCACAAAACGATGCAAAAATTTTAGCTGAACTCGTGCGACATCACAAGCAAGTGGAGGGTTCCGGGTTGAAGAAGAAGAGAAACTGAAACAAAAACGAAGCAAAAAAAAATTGCCCGTGGCAAAAGTCTTTATTTAAACCTTTAACAAACTTTGATTTAAATGCACTGGGTAGAGTAATGAATATTCCAAAATTTAGGGGTAGTTTTAGAAAAGACACACTTCCTTTAAAACTTAATTCTACTGGTGAAAACGGAATCTTAACCTTTGAAGATTTCCATTATGGAGACGGGAGTCACTGGGTTGCCTATTCCACCGTTGTGGGCGAACCCTGTTATTTCGATAGTTTTGGCAATATGGGTCCTCCCCAGTCTGTGGTTAACTACTTGGGACCGGGAATTAAACACAATTATGAACACGTACAAAACTGAACAGGTTTGGTGCGGACAACTTTGTTCATTTTTCCTAAGTAACTTCTCTAAGACTCGTAATTACGAAGCTGTTTTAGACAAGATGAAATGAGTTAAAAAGTTACGTGCAAATCTAACTGAAAATAAATATCTTCTGTTTGAAAATCTTTGAGTGTGTGTACTGCGATAGCTGAATTTAGCCAAAATGGTGGTTGTTGAATGCTCGTCCTTTATTTTAGTAATCAAAAAGGTTTTCGTTCCTGCTGTACATTTAGCAACCAGTTCTATGCTCGGATCGCTGCAGTATAAAGTTGCTTTAAGAATTAAAGCAGAACTTGTACTTATGAAGCTGGAAAACAGTCCTGAATTTACGAACCAGTCGACTTCTTTACCCAATGGGCATTTCATGCAGAAACTGATTATCGTGAAACAATTTTCGTGCACAAATTTTTCGTAGCTGCGTAAAGTTGGTTGACTTAGATTTCTAATTGATTTGTTCGCGGCTTCGAAATATGCCTTCTGCTCGTCTTGTAACAAGTAATTCTTGTCGATGAATACTTTATTATCTGCATCACTTGGTAAAGTTGGTTCACTTAGATTTCTAATTGGTTTGTTCACGGCGTTGAAGTATGCCTTCTGGTCATCTTGTATCAAGCAAATTTCCCATCGATGTAAACCTTAGAAACAGCGTCACTAGGTAAAGTAGGTTCACTTAGATTTCTAATCGGCTTGTTCATGGTGTTGAAGTGTATTTTCTGACAATAAACAATTCCTGTTGCGTACACTTTTGTTGCCGCGTCAGCAGCATGCCATGGGAAAGCTATGTCCTTAATTTGCTTTTTCTTCGCATAAAATTCCCGTCAGCCCCATCTACGTACAAAGTATTTTTTCAATGCTAGAAATGGTGGAAGCCAACTTGTCGGCGAGAAGAGTAATGGCTGGAGGCAATTCAGTTTTAAGTTTTTGAAAGTCCATTTTCAGCAGACCAATCTGTGAATAATTGAAGGCGTCTTCAGATTCGATAGCAGCTCCTACTTTAGTTAAAAGTTTGCTTTGCATATCATAGTTGCTTTCGGGGGTTAAAACAAACCCTAGTCCCGGCTGTCCTCTCGGACCGACTCCTGTCACTTCACCCCCCTCGTCCTTTTCAATGCTTGTCCAAATTTATTGACAGACATCTTTTTTAATACATGAAATTTCAAAACTGTGCCTCCCCTTTGCTAAGACTTTTTTTCAATATATATATTTATGTATATGTAATAAAAGGAACAACCTCAAAATAAATTATAAGCACAAAAAAAATGACTCAACCATCCTGGCAAATACATCTTTCGAATCTATTACAAAAAAAACTTTCTGAAAATTAAAAACAAGAAAGGAACCAAAATTAACAACGGCGTAAAGTTTTCCTTGTCTCCTTCTATACAGTTAAACAATTTAAAGGGTTCGGGGAACCCCATTTCGGACGAAAAATCAAAATACAAAGGTTGGATTTCACCCAGCGACCCTGAAACTCAAAAAGTGCTGAAAAGTCTTACGCAATACATCTGTAAAAAACTAGAGGTCCAGTTTGACGAGGATAAACCAGTATCCATTACTATGTTTAATTATCCAAATTCTATGTATACGGCTTACCGCTGCTATCCCTTTTGTGAAAAAGTAAATGGTGATGATGGTAACAAACCGCTCTGTCTTAGAACTTGGGTGTACGAGAATATTCACAAAACTAAAGGGAAACTTAACAAAAATGTTATCGACAAACCCTGGTTTAACTTGCCTTCTTACAATGCTTTAAACTTGACAGAAGTCACTGGAAAAAATTACAGCAGTGTACGTTACTGATGATTCTCCCAACAACGTGAAATTATGGTGCAATGTAGATTTTGGAGAGGCTCATTCCGACATTCCCAACGACAAATTTTCCAATGAAGACTTTATAGGTTTGGTAAATGTGTAAATATTTTTTTTTTAAATGTGTAAATAAAAAAGCTATGGAAATTAAAAACTATTACTTTTTCGTGCCTAAAAAAGAATGTAAAAATCATCCATTTCTACCTTCGAATATCAGATGTTTAGTTATAGGGCCTGCAAATTGCGGAAAAACTAATTTACTGTTTAAATTCATCTGTAACGAAAGATGGTTCGGCTATGACTGGTTATTAATTTACAGTAAAACTTTTTGCCAGCCTAAATACAAAGCTTTGCAGTCTATATTTGCTGAAACTGAGGGAAAAATAGGACGGGATGTCGCATTTTTTCACGATTCACAAATAGATTTAATTCCGCCCGAAGACCTGGACCCAAAGTTTCGAAGCCTGATTGTTTTTGACGATTGCCTTTTAGACAAACAAAAAAAAACATCGAACGTTTCTTTGCCCAAGGCCGTCATTCAAATGCAGATGTTTTATTGCAGTCAGTCCTACACAAGAATTCCTTAACAAGTAGTCAGAGATAATGCAAATTTATTAATCCTTTTTCCCGTGGATGAGCTAAATTAAAAATACTAAAATAGCAGTACCTGCACCTGCTTAATTTTAGTTTTTATTGCCTAACCAAAAATATACATTACCTGTTTTAAATAGCGCTTCTCCTTGTAAGCTTGATTTTTTTCCCTAGAGACTTTGAAGCTAGCATTCCAGCCGGACTTGTACCTTCTGCACATGGGCAGGTTTGGGCCGTCTATATAACAACATTATTTCGGCATTATTTCTCCACACCCAGAACCTACTATGGCGGGGAGGCCAGGGTGGGACTACAGGTTATGTATATTTTCGGTTAGGCAATAAAAACTAAAATTAAGCAGGTGCAGGCCCTGCTATTTTAGTGTTTTTAATTGCCGATGAAAATATACATTACCTGTTTTAAATAGCGGACTTTGTCACACGGCGGCGGAGCCTAGGTTTGCTCTGATTCCCCTTACATACAAGTCGGCGCCCCAAAAGCTAGTCTTTGGTGAAGTTACCCCTGAAGCCTTAACCAAATACACTGCATATAGAACCACATGTCCGGAGGACCGATGCAAATGTAAGGGATCGAATACAGGAAGGTTCCGCAGTGTAGCTATGGAAGTGCGGTAGGGAATGCGTAATGACAGACACTGGTTTGTAAAAAATGGGTGTTAAAAGGCAGCAGTATGGGAACCACAAGAAAGGGAACTTAACACCGTGGGGTACAAGATAGGGGGGGGGATTGAGGCTTAATGGCGCGTCGACAGCTTGGTCATTAGCGCCAACCTCAGTCACAGTGCAGTGGTCCGGGTTGCCACTGCACCACACATTACAGAGATATTATTCAAACCCCTAATCTAAATCTTGTCATACATCTGTACCTCCTGCAAAAATTGAAAAACACCGGACAGGAGGACAGACTTATCGCCCAATTGACGCACAATGTCATGCGGAAGATGGAAACGACGACGAAAACCATCAAGATGGCAACAATCAACAAGGAAGTGCCGGACCGTAAGTGGCCGCCGACACCAATAACATTCAGGAGGGTCAACCCCCCGCAAAAGGAAACAGTGAGTAAGTCGAGTGTGACCAATGCGCAAACGGGCCAACACCACCTCCTCACGGCGACTGCGGCGACACGCCGAGTGCCATTCCTCAACAGTGCCTTTAATAGCTCGTAATTTATTGCCGTCCTGTCCATCCCACGAGGCTTGCCAAAAAGCGTGTAACCTCAGACGCAGAGTTGGAAAAGCGTCCGAGGGAACAAGGCTGAGATCCCTTCCGAGAGGGCAAGAAAGGGCCCCTTTTGCTGCAGAATCCGCTTGCTCATTTCCACCTATCCCAACATGGCCCGGGATCCAGCAGAAAAGCACGGTTTTCCGCTGGCCAGGCAAGCGGGAAAGCAAAGCTTGGACACGTTGTGTCAAGGGGTTCCGTGGATTGTAAGTCGCCAAGGACTCCAGGGCACTCATGGAATCGCTAAAGATAATGAAATGCGTGCCCTGAAGGCCAAGGATCCATTCCACCGCCAAACCGAGAGCCAAAAGCTCTGCAGAAAACACAGAATAGCCTGATGGAAGGCGATGGGCAACCGTCACTCCCTTACAAACACAAGCACAAGCAACGCCAGCGTCTGACTTCGACCCATCAGTAAACAGCCGCTGATAACCGGCGTACTGAGAACACAGCCGCCGGAACTCCTGTAAGTACCTTGCTGGTAGAGTGGAACCCTTCGGGAGGGACGCCAGAGCGAAAATGAAAATGCCACTTGGGACAAGCCAAGGGGCCACTGGCATCCCCCCAAGCCTCAAAACGGTGGGCATTTCAAAGGCTATCTCCTGACAGGACTGCTGGAGCCTATCACGGAAATTACCCTTACCCACCCTGCGTCTACCGACTCGCAAGTCTGGCCCAAAAACCATGGACCAAGCAGGACTGGATTCCACACCACGTAAACGCACAGCATACTGAATGGCTAGCTTCCGCCGACGAATGGCCAAAGGTGGCTCCGAGGCCTCAGCATAGAGGCTGACGACTGGAGAAGTTCGAAATGCCCCAGTCGCCACACGCAGGCCACTGTGATGCACAGTGTCCAACACCTGGAGAGTCGAGTCACTAGCCGAACCATACACCATGCACGCATAATCAAGTTTGCTGCGGACAAGGGCTCTGTAGAGGCGCAACATGGCAGTGCGATCGGCACCCCATGAAGTGCCCGACAGAACCCGCAAGATGTTAAGTGCCCGCAAAGACTTGTCTTTAGGTTGGCGCAAGTGTGGAAGCCAAGATAACCTGAAATCGAACACCAGACCCAGGAAACGTGCCTGTGGGACAACAGGAATCTGTGCCTGCCCCAAGTACAGGCAAGGATCTGGGTGCAGTGTTCGTTGGCGGCAAAAGTGAATGCACACAGTCTTGTCCGGAGAAAACCGGAAACCATTATTGACCGCCCAGGTCTGGGCTTTGTTAATCGCCAGCTGTAGCTGCCGCTCGCAGGTCTGCATGCGAGCTGCCCGAAAGCGCAGGCCGAAGTCATCGACAAACAATGACTGGGGAACAGCAGCTTGCTGAGCAATGGGGTTGATCCCAATAGCAAACAACATGACACTAAGAACACCTCCTTGAGGCACACCATTCTCCAAGACAAACGGGCGGGAAAGAGTCGCCCCGACACGAACACGAAAAGAACGGCCCGAGAGGTAGGCGGAAAGCAACAGTGGCATCTGTCCCCTCAAGCCACAGTTATAGAGATTACGGAGAATCCCATAACGCCAGGTCGTATCATAAGCCTTCTCCAAGTCAAAGAAAACCTGAACCAGATGTTGACGCAGGCGAAAAGCCTCCCTCACATCCGATTCAAGGGCAACCAGATGATCGATGGTTGACCGAAAACGTCGAAAGCCACACTGGGACGCAGATAAGAATCCGCGTGATTCCAGCACCCAGACCAACCTCTCACTGACCATCCGTTCCATAAGTTTACAGACACAGCTAGTCAGAGCGATTGGGCGATAACTGGAAGGAGCAGTAGGGTCTTTGCCCGGTTTCACAATCGGGATGACCACTGCTGTCCTCCACGCTGCCGGAACAGAGCCTTCTGCCCACACACGGTTGAACATCTCCAGCAAGAACTGCTGG
>JAHWFP010092078.1:20649-34809 GCA_023313725.1 Lithobius niger | reverse complement strand
CACGCAGGGGTACGGTGGGCTTATTCTACCCCCAGCCCACAGGGGGCAAGATAGGAAACCAGGCAAAAATGCCAAAAACTGCTTACTTTGTAGGATGATGAAGGTGGTCCTCGACCGGGTAGAGCATTGTGTCTCATCCGTCCGGAGAACGGTGAACCCGTCTGGTGTAGCCGAGTCAGATCGGTGGTGAAAAATAGTGGTGTTGGACATTCGGGGGGCAGGAACGGTGAAAAGTTACGATGAGTATGGATGTGTTGTGTGCACCGAAATGATGATCCAAGGTGGAACGGAAATGACATGATAAAACAGTTTGTAGAGAAATTTTGGCAAGGAAAGATCAGGTGGGTAGGCGAAGTTCTAGATTAACACGTCCGGGGATGGGCGACTCAAGCTGGAACTTCACCGGAAAGGTTCGATGTAAAAAATGTGGCAGATCGTGGTTATAGGTTTATTGCAGGATACGGAAACCCAGCGCAACCCCTTTAGCCCGTTGACGGCAAGGAGAGCAAGGCATGACGGTATCGGAGGTATCCGAATGTTCTGACAACCCATGAAAAACCGGAGCAAACCATGGAGCGTTGTCATACTGCCAGACAGAGTATGAAGAGATCTTGTGAAACTGGCACGATGTCATGGCAGCATTCCAAAGTTCAACAGGGACAGACGATTCTGCCGGAGGGGGCATCCGGGGAGTGGTACGTCATGGCCGTGACTGATGGGTTCTGCCGGTGTGGAGATGGCAGCGGCGACGGAGCTTTCTGGAGGAGATCGGAGACGGACGAGGACGGCGAAGAGTCTGGCCGTTGCTGGGAAGTCGGCGAGCGAACTGTGGTTGTTAAGGGTACCGTCCGGGCATGCCTGGTTCTGGAACGGGCGCAATAATAAGCCTTCCATGGCGGAGAGGAAGGAATGGGCGATAAGAAGGCAATGCGGGCACGAAGCAGAGCGTAGTTGACACGCTGAGAATCGTAACGTCGCTGTAAAGTCTCTAATTCATTGAAAAACTATTCGTTGGAGGCGCGCAAAAAGGCATTGTCGGAATGAAGTCTTGCGGAATCAGCCGCAACTCTCGTAGCAAAACAACTTCAGAATGATCCGCACGAAGCGCCTCTAATTCCCCGGCGGAGGCATTAATATAGTCTGAAAGGAACTTGACGATAAAATCAAAGTTCTCCAGGTCCCTCGCGGAAAGATGGAGCCCCTGGAGCAATGCGGACCGAAGTGCTGACTCATTGAGGAACGGAACTGGATTGGTAATAGAAGGAGCCTTAGTCAGTGAAAATGTTTGAAAGGTGACCGGCGGAGTCGGAGGTGGAACTGGGGATGTTGGGACAGTAATTGATGGGACCGTCCGAGAGGTTGACATGGCAGAGGGCTTGGTCCACAGCAAGGGGATCTTGGGTGGTGCGAAAGGAAAACGAGCAGTCTTTATCCGTGCCTTTGGGCTCGTTCCTGATGATCCTGGGATCACAGGGACCTTATCTGTATCGGAGAATTTCGCCTTTTTTACATGCTGTGAGGGTGAAACTGGCGGTGCCGAACGTTTGAGAACCGTTGTTTTCTTGGACGCAGGAATTTGCTGTGAAGAAGGAACCGGCGACGCTGAATGTTTGGGAGCCGTGTTTTCTTAGATGTAGGGAAGGAAGTATGCGATGAAACTGTGGATCCTGGTAGTGAAGTGACGGACTGCTGTTGTCGCTGCCGAGCCGCAAGGGCGGCACATTTCCGTGATTCGAGTTGTCGCCGACGGATTTCAGCCCACCTAGTCGTGGAAATAGCAAGGCCAAGCGGCAGTTTTTGTCTAGCCTGTTGCACAATCTATGCTTCTGGCAGCACGGATGGGGATCGTAGTGATGCGTCGGAGAGGGACCAGAAACCCCAGACATGAACAAGCCTTTAGTGACGGGACGTTGACTTCAGAGGCGACCGTTGGAGGAATCGCCTCCTCGGATGAGGATGTGTCCAACATGGCGGCAACAAGACTAGTGACAACCGTTAAGCGCGAACAGATTTGAATTTGAACTGAGGCAAAGAGCCTTCTGGTGGTGGAAATGCGAACGAATGAAGTAGGCGGAGGGGACCGACAATCCTGCGGGCGACTGCTGGGCAAAGTCAGGGCGGAATCATGATACCTATCACAGGTATGGACCGGATGGGCCGTAATTGTTGTGGAAGGAAACCGAGATCCGACGGATCATGGTAATGCAGTTTGCGAAAATGCAAACAAGTTGAACAGAGAGCAGAAAGAAATTGGAAGAAGTGTCATAATTCCCATGAAGATGTGTCGTTGGCCGCAAGCTGGGTCAGACAAAAGACCAAGACGTAGAAAAGGCCAGTGGGTTGAATTTGGAAGGGAACGAAGTCAGTGCAGTAAGGAGACGGATCGACCGGTAGGCATGTGGCTCGGACGGAAGGACGGACCGCTGCAAAAAAGTAAGTGATTGCTGGAAAGAGCCTAGGGGTACGTAGGCTGTGAGCGATCGGACCGTCTAAGTCAAAGATGAAAATCACCTCATATCTGGTGACCCCCAGCCGTCCGGAATGTGAGAGCAAGGAAATCAAGGAAAGGAGCGGAACCAACGTTCCCGAAGTCAGTGGATGGTGAACGATAAAGCCATCTACGTAAAGAATAGAGGCCACCATGTCTCGGCTAGCTGTGCCAGATCGGAAGGAGGCCGGATTCGGAAAGTAGAAGAACGACCAAACCAGCGTCTCGTGGCCGTTGGATGGTGGATGAGGAAGCCATCCCTTTGAGGGTCGGAGCTTGTGTCATCCTCGGCGAACTCCGTCGGGCCGGAACGAGAGGTTAAGGATGGGAACGTAGGAGAACATAGGGAAAACGATGGACCCCGTGGAATGTCAGGTGCGGAATGACGAGGTCACAGTCGTAGAAGACCAGTTCGCGTCTGGCTAATCACGCCAGAACGGAATGCGAAAACAAACTGGAAGCAGGAAAAAACGGAACCGATGAACTCGAGACACAGAGTGGAACGGGATCGGCAAAGGGCGTGGTGGCAACAAAGAGGCGGCAAAGGCGGATGGCGTCGGG
The DNA here is from genome assembly GCA_023313725.1 of Lithobius niger. Lineage (NCBI taxonomy): Eukaryota > Metazoa > Arthropoda > Chilopoda > Lithobiomorpha > Lithobiidae > Lithobius > Lithobius niger. The sequence goes on along the minus strand of JAHWFP010092078.1, from coordinate 31,760 downwards.
TGAGCCATACCTTGTTGGTGTTGACGGATAGCAGGAAGAGTCCAGCATAGGTTACCACATATATAATAGTAGCATCCTTATCTTTTTTAAACATGACGGCGCCAACTGCGCATCGGAAAGGGTAAAAAACAAAGACAGCGGAACCAGAGGGTGGTTTTAAAGACGGTGATATCTTGGTGGGGTCAGGACGTCTGTGCAAGAGATGCTGCAGGAATGAGACGAAGTGGTACTGCAAGTAGTATCAAGGAATGCCGGAACGGTGTTCCGGAACGGCATGGTTCTGGATAGTCCTGGTTCTGTGGTAGGCGGAACGAAAGGTGAGATGCCGGGAATCACAATTTTCCGGGAGCGCAACAGGCGTGGGGAACGCGAGGAGAATGGCAGAAAGTCCGGTGAGGCACATCTCTGACTAACGGAAGCGTCGCCATCGTCCGAGGAGGAAAGGTCTTCGTCACAAATTAAGGTCGTAAGCGGGGACATAGTTGCTGCCGCGGAACGTAGAAGAGGACGACAGGGAACCGGTGAGACCGAGGAATCATGAAATGGTCGACGGAACGTAGGGAATGGCACCGGTAGATGCGCGTCGCACCAGTCCAACAATCTAGGCGAAAGACAGCCAGAGGAACCAAGTGGTTCCACAAGGATAGGTGAGGGCAAGCAAGGAGCACGAGGACGTAAGCCGGGATGCTGAGGAGAATGTGATGCCTGGGAAAGACGAGGGAACCCGTCCGTGAAGGGGACGTCCGCATTGGAGAAATCCCTTAGAAGACTCACTGGGAAGAGCAGCAACAAGAACCGGGAATGCAGCAGAAAGCGGATGCAGAGGCTGCCGTACCGGCCGTGAAGAGGTACGTCGGAGTGCCGGTCCATAGATTGAGAGGACCACGCGATCATGGTGTGAAGCTACGGTACCCGACCGCCGATTCCCGGAACCTAAAGAAGAACGGGTAGGTGCTGCACTGTTCATCAAGGAACGTGAGACTGAAAGCAGGCAGCTGCGGTCCTATGGGAGGAACGCAGGATCGTAGCAGGTAGTCGGATCGGTCCGCTGACCGTTGAGCCGGATCGAGGAAGGGAAAGCTCGAGGCGATCACAATGTGAGCGCTCTAGGAGAAATTGTGCCTAACTGACGGCAAGCTTCAAAGTCTCTAGGGAAAAAATCAAGTTCAGAAGGAGAAGCGCTATTTAAAACAGGTAATGTATATTTTTGTCAGCAATTAAAAACATGTCTATGATAATCATGTTGGTCCTGACATGAAATATTCGGACTTTAAAACATTGTGTCAAAATTGTTGAAAAAGCCTTATGGGTTTTTATCAATTAACAAAACATTAAACGAGGGAAGATACAAACATTCGTTTTTACCTATGAACAAAAGAATGGAGACAAAAAGAGACATCGCAAAATTCAAAAGACGTCAAAAAAGTTTTTAAACCGACGTTTTGGTGAGAGGGAGCAAGCAGAATTGCTACAAGAATTTTTTAAACCGGTAGTAAGCACTCTGAAATCGAGACCGGTCCTCAGTGCAGCCACACAAACTATCCCGATTAAAAAGGAAGAAAGTGACGAAGTTGACTACGAATCATTGGGTTTATCACCATCCCCTGCAATTACTCCTAGTCAGAAAACATTGCCGACCTCTCTCAATTTTAGTCTCACCAAATATTCAAGTCTGGCTGAAGCTCCTATAATGCGAATTCCTCCCAAGTCCAAAACCAAATATGCAACTACGAGCACCGGTCCTAAACTCACCCCTTCATATTCCGCAGTACAACATAGACGCATTTACACTCCGCCTAAGCTTCCTAACATCACCACTCTAAGGTCCCTCGATAGTTTGTTACCTGGTCAGAATATTGGAGACACTGCTAAATATTTCTTGATAAAATTTTTCGAAAATCCCAAAGACACTGACCCAGTATTTGGGTTACAGTATGATAAGGAAAACCGTGAGCTGACCTTCAGTAATAAAATGGTTAAAATCTTTGAGAATGACGTAGTGGTCTAGGGGGAGCAATACGTGGGGAGACGCGGACTTTGGAACTTGCTAGTTTGCAAGGATTTGAAAGAAACTTCCCTCGCGCCGGAAGTTAAAGCAGCTTACGCGGCCATGTTAAAAAATACTAATGCTATTTATCACAACAACGACCCAAGTACTCCTGAACCGAAATCTAATCATAGCGCCAAGTACAGGTCTGTTATCTCTCCGATTTGGGAAGACATGAAGAAAAAAGGGATGGCATGGTTAAAAAAGCGGGTTATTTGAGTAGAGTTGATTATAAATATTACGACAACCCTAATTATTTTATTAAAAGACTGAGACTTTTGTACAAATCTAGTTTAGCCGGCCACAACAGACACAGGAACAAAATGGTCGAAATTTTATCAGAAATACAACAAAGACAAATCATAACTGCTTGAGAGAAAAGGGTGGCTTATCAAAATTTAGGTTTAGGTTAAAAAAATCGTTATATATAACAAAACGACCATGGAATCAAAAAATATCATGATGAGGTTCTGTGTCAAATGTAAACGTCGCACTTCTAACAGCTCTCCGTTATTATTACCACAAAAAAATGACCGACAGATGCAAGTTGTCTTTTGCGAGGCTTGAGGGACGAAAGAGCTTCCTTTATCAAGTCTGGGAAAGGAATTGTAAATAAAATCATAGATAATTTGCCGGTCGAACTCCATTTACCAGGCTACCAATACTGCGGCCTGGGAACAAAAGTGGAAGAAAGGTTGGCTCGAGGAGATCCGGGAATTAATAAACTTGATGAAGCGTGCAAGGAACACGATGTAGGTTACTCAGAGAGCTCGGACTTAAAAGATCGGCATGCCGTGGATGAAGTTCTAATTTCCACAGCTCAAAGACTGAGAGATGATCCTTCTCTGGCATGGAGGGAAAAACTAGCCGTTTCGATCGTTAAGAAAATCATGAAAACAAAACTAAGGTTTGGAATGGGAAATAAAAAAATGGATCAACTCGTAAAAGAACTTTACAAGTCAACGCGAAACAATTTTCCATGACGGAAAGTGATTGCACTGAGCCTGAACGATCTATGACAGGCTGACTTGGTGAAAATTATACCTTACGCTAACTTAAATAAAGGTTTTAACCACCTACTTACCTGCATTAATGTCATGTCCAAGTTTGCTTGGGCCATTCCCCTTAAATCTAAATCCGATATAGACGTTACCAAAGCTTTCAAGAAAATACTCGCAGGAGCGATACCTCCTAAAAATTTTCAAGTCGATTTAGGTAGTGAGTTCTACAACAAAGACTTCAAAGCCCTACTCAAGCGGCATAACATCAATTACATGTACTACGTACTCTGAGAAAAAAGCGAGCATGGTAGAACTTTTCAACAGAACGTTGAAAACTCAAATGTGGAAAAGGTTCACTAGGCAAGGGTAAGCATTATCGACGAGTTAGTTTCCAAGTACAATAACATAGTTCATTCCACCATAAAACTGAAACCTAGTGAAGTAACCAAATGTCACGAACCTCTGTTGAGACGAACTAGTACTATACGGTTGTTGAAGAAACCCAAATTTTGCCGTAGGAAATAAAGTCAGGATTTCTAAAGTTAAGAAAATTTTCGATAAGGGGTATTTGCAAAATTTTACTAACAAAGTTTTCACTATCCGTAAAGTACAAAAAACCCAACCTGTTACTTATCTTCTAAAAGACGAGTCGGGTGAACTGGTGCTAGGCGGTTTTTACGAACCAGAACTTCAAAAAACTCTAGCTCCCGATTTGTTTTTAGTAGAAAAACTACTACGTAAGAATAAAGGAAAAGATGGGAAAATGCAATACTTTGTAAAATGGAAGGGATATGACACCAAGTATAACAGCTGGACAGATAATATTAGCAGTCTTAAATAAATGTAGACTTTTCATTTTTTTACATAAATTTTTCAATATAATCAACAATATTATTTTTTAAATTAAAATTTCTTATTTTTCTTCTTCCTCAATATTATAAAAGGATAAATTTTTATTTTTATTTCACAATGGAAAAGACAACTTTCACGTGTGTTTATTGCAGGGGCATTTTCTCCTTGCAAGCCAAGTTCTGGAACCACCTACAGTTCCATCACCCGTTTACTGTGGAAGAATGCACTTGCTTTCACAACCAGCTACCCGGCACACTCAAGAGTCTACCACCCTTATCTGTGGATAAAGGATTGAGTCACCAACAATACGAGATGCCTCTAGTGGGTGGATGTGTCTTCGGCGATCCGCTTCAATTTCTCCTATCTAAACGCACAGCACTACAAGCGATGCTAGAAGTCTGTTTATGCCAGCTGGTAAACTGTAAAGTCCAGATCAGCTTGGGTATACAATTTACTAGGGACGACGCTTCTATTAAAGTGGGATTCTGGTCGAGATATTCAGAAATACATAATCCCAACGACATTCCCGCTCTGTTGGAAGAGGCATTTGCAAAAATCCAAGGATCCATCGATGCTATCGCCGAACGGGCCAGTGGTTGTGTTATATCTCACATCCATAACCTAATAATCAGAGTGTCAAAGTATAAACCATTACGAGCATCTACGTACAGTTCCGGTAAAAAAAAACGCCCTTTTTCGTTATATTGAGGGTCCTAATAACAACCATGGAGAAATTCAGTTATCTCAAAAACTACTGGACGGATTTTCATGAAACAAAGACTGAACTGCTTATTAGATTGTCTACTATACTTCTACCCTTATTAAATACTACGTTAATTGACTGAAAATAATTGGCCGAGTGAGAAAAATTTAATGATATCTGATGATATCTAGAAAACCAGTGGAAGGATTTTCATGAAACAAAGTCTGAATTGCATGTTATATTTTTCTGCAGAATATTGCATGTCATACGTATAGAAATAGAGGATATATCATAATGATTAATCCAGTTTTTGTTTTATTCAATTCTATCCAGTAATTTATGAGATTTATTATTAGTTATCAACTCGTGTTGCTCGCTCGGCCAATTATATTTAGCTACTTACTATTATGTGTAATACGTATAGAAATGTAGCTGATATCATAATAAGCAACCCAGTGTTTGTTTCATTCAATTCTGCCCATCAACATTTCGGTCAGTGTCACATACATTAATTTTGCAACTTCTTCGTATAATGAAGGCGTTTTTTTTTACCGGAACTGTACACCCTTCTTCCAAAAGCGCTCGCTGGCAAGAATAAGTCGGTGGTGAACATTCAAAATTTAAACGATCAGAAATGCTTTCTGTATTGCATCCTGGCCGCGGCTCTGCAGTTGGACAGCGTCAACCAGGAAAATTCCCTTACCAGAAATTCATATAAGAATGTGAAATTTCATTATAAGATCTTATACGTCTTATAAGTCAAACCTACTTCCTACACGAATGTTTATAAGAAATCTTATAAGAAGACTTTGTTGTATAGGATTTTCATATAAGATCTTGTATGTAATAGGCAGTCTTATAAGAAATCGTATAAGGTTTCATATAAGGTTTTGTCCTATAAGAATTCCTATAAGGAATCTTATAAGGTTTTGTATAAGGTTTCATCATTTAAGACTTCCTATAAGGAACCTTATAAGGTTTCGTATAAGGTTTTGTCCTATAAGAATTCCTATAAGGAATCCTATAAGGCTTTGTATAAGTTTCCGTTTTATAAGAATACCTAGGAAAAATCGTATAAGGGTTCGTATAAGATTGTATCTTATTAGAATCCCAATATGAATTCATATAAGGTTTTGTATGAGGTTGCCTTATAAGTGTCGTTATAAGAAACTAGTGTTCCTATGTTTTCCCATAAGAGATTAATACTGAGTTAAATCGTAAATCTTGCCAAGAATGAGTATCTTTTGGTTTCGGTATTGCAAAAAATTACTGCACCTCAGACAAATTTAATGTCCCTACCCATGTTGAAATCTTGTAGAATCCTGTGTGATCGTTTTAGAAATGGAAGGTTCCTACATGATGTAGCAAGATTTTACAAACCTGCCAAGATCTTGTACAAAATCTTGTTATTTTATCCTGCCTTCAATAAATTTGGTACAATACTATTTACGATCCTAGTCAAGGGTAAGATCTTGAAGAAGTTCCTCTTCAAGTATCTAACCTGGCAGGATCTTATGAAATTGGTAGGATCATATGTACTAGATCTTAACCATTTTCACACAGGCTTTGTAAGATCCTGCCAGTACGATATTTGAATAGGAACGTGCGCATCTTATACGACACTGTGGACAAGCCGATACGATATTGCATTACAGAGAATTTTAATTCTTTTGTCAAACTTTTAGCTTAAAGTTACTAATATAAATTTTTTGCACAATAAATGTTAGCTCATTAAAATGAGCAAACTTTGTTGTTGGTATATCAGTCGTATTACTGAGTTAGCTGCGCTTGACAGCAACATAGCAAGCCCTTTATATATAAGCGAGAAAGGACCTACAGCAGCAATTAATATGTGCGTACATTTATTTAAAAATTATTAAAAAATTTATTATTATTATGGGAAGTAACAGGTTATAGTCTTTACTCAAAGACATTCTTCAACGAATTTTATCAGGTTGGTGAGTGAAAAGGGAACCTCGGACCAATCACAGCTAGCATTCACCACCTGGGTAATATGAGAGACTATCAACATTCTTCAAGGGCTACGGGATCTATTTTAAACATTATATCGGCCCCCGAGATCTACGCATGAGTCCCCTGTTCATATCCCCAATTTATCCCTCCCCTCAATAGACTTCATTGTCTTTCGAAAATATTGGTCCAAGATTGAGCTCGTTACACTTAACAAGAGTATTTTGCTTCAGATTACACAAGGCCAAGGAAATGTATTACAAAAACTAAACAAAAAAAAAAATATCGACTTTTTTTATCTTCAGGTTACTGTATTTTTTAAAATTATTATTCAAATATGACAGTTGTAAATAAAACGCACAAAGCTTTTTTCCACACTTGGTCCACATCTGGTGGATAATTTTGAAAAAAAAATATGTAAAATATTCACACACGGACAGCTCCTCAATACTGATTTTTATTCAGTTTGCTCACTTGGTCAATAATTAGTTACAGAAGCAGACTGGCAAGGCGGGGAATCTGGGATTACTGAAAGGCCTCTAGCCCTAGTGGCTCGTCGGCTTCATGACCTAGGTTGGGTAGTAAAAGTGACAAATTTACATCTGTTTGAAATCTTGTAGAATCCTGAATGATTTTTTTAGAAATGGAAGGTTCCTACATGATGTAGCAAGATTTTACAAACCTGCCAAGATCTTGAGGGGTAGAGTTAGTGTTTAAGAATGATGTTTAAATTTTGTTCCTAGCATCACGTCAGGGACTTCATTGTCTTAAAATGCTTCGGCTCCTCGGACCCGACTGAGAAAGTTATAGGACTCCCCCCCAAAACCCCGGGCCGAAATTGACTAGCCGTTATCAAGAGCAACTCTCTATTTAATTTGTTACTTGGAAAGAAAAATATAAACACCAGAAGTAGAACGGGGGGGGGGGGTAGATACCCTTGAGCAGTGATGCAGGGAAAAGGAATGGCGGGGGGGTAGAGCTCATTCCCCAACACCCAACGTATTATCATGCTAAATAAATTCCTCTCTGGAAGCAGGATGCGGCAGTGATATACTGTAAAGTGCTTCAGTTTCCACCTGCAGGCGAAGCTAACAGCACTCCCTCAGACCCCTAGCTGGCTTTTGTTCAGGACCCTCCTCACATCCCCCCCCACCGAGATATTCGAGGGCACCGACATTGCTCCAAAGTTGGAGTTTACAGTTCCCAAAATGGGGAGGGTGGTAACAACACACAACACTCCCTCAGACCCCCTGTCTGGCTTTGTTCACGGCCTCCTCGAAACATTTTCCCCCCTGTCATTCAAGGAAAAAAAAACCGCGTAGACATTCTGCCCCAAAGTTGGGTCTGCATATGATACAATTAAAATTCAACCATATTTTCAAAAAGCAAATGTCTATATCTGTAATTACCCTCCCCCACCCTACCACCGGAAAAAAACTAACCACAAAAAAAATTACGAAAATAAAAGGAGCCCACTTTTTCCTCCCAACAACACCTCTGCCGGAATTAGCTGTCGGAAATAGAAGCAAGCATGGGACAAACACCACACAACTATCGATAAAAGAAAAAAAAACTTTTAAGTTTTCAAAATTTCGGACCGCGCTATGATTTCACTGTCTGCGTGCCCCCTCCATACAAAATTCCTGCGTACTTCTGCCCATCGAATACAACAAAATTCACTGTTTTCCCCTTCCACCAACCTTAAAGCTGATTCTACTCAACGTAAACAGATCGCTGAGCAGCATCACACAGCAGATTTTAAGTTGTCATTTATTTTACTTTTTATTAACTCTATAAAATCACGCTTTTTATTTGTTGATTATTCATTCTTGCGCATTTTTGTTAAAAATTCGTAGCCTAGTGTTTTATCAGCTGTTGTGTCAACGAATCTGATTGCTTGAAATGATGGTCATGTGACCCGTAGCTGCCCAATCCCAGCTCTCTTTGCTTTCAAACTTAAGAGGGAGGCTTTTTCCAAGATGGCGGCAACCGTGATCCAAGATTGTGATTTGTGCTCTGACTGTGCGTTTCTGAAGTTTCCAAGTTTTCTATTGCAATATAAATTTGATCCGGATATGGAAAGATGTTTAAACGTCTGGTGATCAACCACGAATACTTCGATGAGCGTACAAACGTTGTTTGTGGTACGAAACCGTAGGAGTAGAAAGGGAATTTAAATGCATCATCGCTGCAGCGGTAACATCTTTGACCTTGAAAATGGAAGCGTGGAGAAGCAGCCAAATCGCACGGCCGTGGCTGGGTGTTAGCGTGAGTAAGTTGGGATGAACGAAATTGTGGATCTATGCACACACAAACACACACTCTGATCATAATGCTCTGATCTACATGACCGACGATGATTCCTGTTTGTTTCATTTGAACAACATAATTCCTTAGAATTACTGTGAGGTTATGCTAACTGCCGACATCTTTGTAATGTAAATAGGACGAACTTCATACAACTTCACAAATTCTCGGTAGTATGAACGTTTTAGTGGTAAAACTGTGCATCATTTAATAAGATTCCAACATTTCCATTTTAGTTGGTGTTCGTGTCTAATATAATTCATAAAATATAACTTCCGGTTTTAAGATCTAAAAATGAAAGATAATTCTGAGTTCAGGCTGGTGTCAGTTTTTTTTAAATCGTTTAGTATAACAGTTCTCAAAAATAGTTTGGTTCCATGTTTTCAAGGTTCGTAATAATACCTATTTCGTGTAGTTTTAGGTCTTGGAAAAAATTCTTGGTAGTTAGATGTGTGCGGGTCAACCCTTTTTATTTTTCATGGTTGCTGGAAAGTTATTTTTTCCCATAATTCCACCAAAAATTGAACGATTTGACATTCAATACACCATTAAACCGTCTTTTCGATCACCTTCGAATGATGCTAATTTAAAATTGAGTGCTTAAATGGTTCTCACGTTATTCAATGACACAACTCGGCCCCAAAAAGAAAGACATCCACAAAATCACTACAACTGGGTCATGTACAGCAATCCCTTGCAACTTTTTACGTTAAGATTTGAACGTTTTTTGTCCATTAAAACAGGATGTAACTTTAGAACAAAATAATAAAAAACAAGTGTGGTTACCCCTTTGGAAGAGGTAAATGTCTGACCACCAAACTTTTTTTTCTGTGCCCTATGAACATAGCTTTGAAAGCTAATAATGTGTGAAAAATTTAAATTAGTGCCATGAATAATTTTAAGTAGATTGTTTCTTTTAATGTAAATCCTTTTGAAGTAGCCTAATCATGATTTAAATTCATAATCCTTGTCCAAAAATCTGCACGTAGGCACACATTTATCCTAGACTAATTTGACTTTTGCTGATTTTAGGCCTTGCATGTTTTCTTCCTGTTTTGTTGTAGGTATATTTTAGTAATTTTCCAATATGGAAGCAGATCTCAGTGTTAAAAATTGTTCTAAAATTTACAAAAAACAACAACATTTAAAAACAAATGCTGCAACAAATTAAAAAAGTTAGAAAAATGGAACCAAGCTACCATTTTTAGATTGTCTGATTGTGTTAGATGTCACTATTAAGCATAGGTTTTTCAAAATGAAGGCAGGATCGAAGCTAAAGCCTAATTCAAAACAATCATGTGGTAGCACATGAATGTTTTGTCTTGGACTCGAGTGTCTGTCCTGCCTACATTTGAAACTGCAATTGTAAAAAAAAAATAAAGCATAGGGTCATTAAAAAAATAGTTGGTTATCAGGTCCCTCTGCACCGATTTTTTTTCACTAGAAATAATCTGTAACTGCTACTTTTACTGCGTCGTTTCTTTTAAACGACGCAGTAAAAGTAGCAGTTACAGATCAAAATTGGTCTTTGGGTGAGGCATGAATAAAATGTCACATCTTTGTGGACACATGGTAAGCAGATTTACGAGGTAGTGTTGGTCGTTATTTTAGCCTACTCAAAATAAAAAATAGTTTCCTAAAATATACTAAAGCAAATAAGGCCAAAAAATAAAAATATAATTCTGCTCGCACATATTTCTTAAGAAAAGGCCAGAGAACTAACTTTATTTTTAGAGGCCTAACAAAGCTCAGAACTAAATCTTGAGGGGGGGGGGCGGGGGAGAACAGAAAATATCAATACTGCCTGCGTACCATATTTCACTATCACATCACGTTAGGAGGAAAAAGTGGTTTAGTGCAGGTTGAATATTCGGCGGTGCGGTAGTCAACTGTCGACAATTTTAAACTTGTATCAACAGCGGTAGACTACACAAGTTTTATAAAAGTTTTAGGGGATAAAAGAAAAAAAATAATATTAGACCACATCAACACCAAGTGTCTAAGAAAAGAGATCGAGAATGTATTTTAGTGATCAACTTGAACAATTTTGATCCTTGATAATTTAAGGTCCCAACATGTCAACCTTCACAAATCAAAATAAGGTGTCAGTCACCAGGTGGCCAGGAAATATGGAAATTAGCTTGCCACTGCCAGAAATCTAGTCATCGAAAAAGTTACAGCAATTTTTTTGCTATTTCAGGCTTCCTCATTTATTGCGTTGTTCTAATGA
>JAHWFP010092078.1:0-20639 GCA_023313725.1 Lithobius niger | reverse complement strand
ACAAACATCCTATAAGATCCCATAAGAACATCCTATAAGATCCAATAAGGACATCCTATAAGATCCAGTAAGGTCATCCTATAAGATCCGATAAGGACATCCTATAAGATCCTATAAGAACAGCTTATAAGATCCAATAGAGCATCATATACGATCTTATAAAACTAACTTATAAGATCGTGTAAGACTAACGTATAAGATCTCATAAGACTAGCTTATATGATCTGATAAGAATGTACTTTACAATCAAATAAGAAGTTTGTATAAGATGTATAGGAATTCTTATAGGCATATGTCCCACTTTCCTATAAGATTTTTATTAGATTTTCTTTTAAGACATCTTATAAGAATTTCTGGTAAGGGCCCCACGAATTTGAAGATATGCTCAATACTTCCATGCTTTCTTACCCTACTAACATCACCAAAATTGACAAGTTTGAAAAGGTAAACAAATCTTTCCATCAATATCATCGGTTATAGCCACGAAGAGGAGTTACACCCGCTTCGAGTCTCTAAAAACTTGCACGGACTACCAATCGACCTTCTATATCTGTACGAAGACGAGGATGATTCGGAAACTCTAAACACCCATTATTGTGCCATTACAGACATAGCTGCTTTCCTGCGATATCGAGGTTTTGGTTCCCACGCCAAGTTTTATTGCAGGAACTGTTTCGCCAGTTTTGGAAAGGAATGGATGCTGCTAGCTCATATGAAAGAATGCATCAAAATTAACCCCATACAATCTCTTAGATTAAAGAAGCCAGGAGAAAACTCTCTCGTATTCAAGCACTTTAATCATCAAAACCCCTTCCCCCACATCATATATGCCGACTTTGAATGCCTCCTTTGTCCTACCCAAACCGCTCAACCCGACACTTAACCCGACGCTTCGACGAGATCAACCACCCAAATCCATCAACACCTTCCTTGTAGTTTCGACTACGTTTATTGGGACACGACGGGAAGATTATACGTCAGAAGTACTACTTGGGAGAAGACGCTGTCAACGTGTTTTATAAATGTATGGAAGAAGAAGCACAATATTAAGCGAACCAGCTGAAAAATGCAAAACCCCTCTACCTCAGCCCATCCAAAGAAACAGATTTCAAGAATGTCCGGGTTGTCATTATTGCAAGGAAGCCTTCAAGAAGTGCATTGAGAAATCAAATATCGACAGGGAATCTAAAGTACGGATCATCGACAATAAGGTGAGGGATCATTGCCACATCAGAGGGAAATATAGAGGAACTGCTCATCCAAACTGCAACCTATCTGCTTAAGAACGAAAAACCATTCTCGTCGTGTTGCACGGCCTAAGAGGGTACGATATGCACTTCTTAGTATCTGCAGTGTACAAGTTTCCGGGAAAAGTAGATGTTATTGCTCGCAATGACGAGAGGTTTCATACCATGACCATTAAGGATCACATTAATAAGATCATCTTCGTTTTATAGATAGCGTCGATTTCTTAAACGCTTCTCTAGATACTCTAGTAAAAAAACGTAGGAACGACAATAACGGTTTCCCCATCCTCAAGGCAGCTTTGGACTCTGGATTGAAATATGCTTGGTTTTTGGAGAACACCACGCGGGAACATGCGCTGAACCTGTTAACCCAGAAGGGTGTTTATCCGTACGAATACATAAGCGACATGTCCGTTTTTGACGAGGAAGGTCTACCGTCGAGGCACTCATTCTACTCTCGATTGAAAGACGAGATGTTGGCGGGAGACGAGTATGTGCAAGCACTAAACCTCTGGCTAAGGATGAAATCGATGGTATTCCGTACTTACCTCGAGATATATCAAATGACCGACGTTTTCCTGCTCGCTGACGTTTTTGAAGATTTCCAAAAATTGTGCATCGAAAACAACAAGCTGGATCCCTGTTATTACATCTCCACTCCAGGATTCAGCTGGGCAGCTCTCCTTAGGATGCAGGATCCAGAATTGGAGCTATTCACTCACATGGGGAAGCATAATCTCATATCTTCTGGCACCAGAGGCGGAGTTTCGTTCATTGAAAAGAGGTATTCGAAAGCTAATAACAAATACCTGCCTCTTTATGTCCCTAGTAAACCCTCCGTGTACATAGTGGATTTGGACATGAACAACCTCTGCGGTGTCGACATGTGCGCTCATCTTCCATACGACGGGTTCCGCTACCTAACCAGGAAGGAGATTAGAGCTTTGGACATAGACACCGTACCAGATGACGCTGACGTAGGATATATACTGGAAGTGGATCTTAAGTACCCCAGAGAGTTGCACGACTCGCACAATGATTCTCCACTAGATCCGGAGAAGATTGACATTGTAAAGAAGCTGATTTCCCCTTATTCTTTAAATCTGGCGGAAAATTTAAACCACAAGATCAAGTCCTCCTCCATCACCAAACTCGTCTCAAACCTTCTGCACAAGAAGAAGTACATCCTTCACTATAGGAACTTGAAATTCTACCGCCTGCACGGACTAGTTCTTCGTCACATCCGAAGAGCTCTAGCTTTCAACCAAAGACCGTAGATGAAAACTCACATAGAGTTCAACACTGCAAAAAGGCAAGAAGCAACCTCTCCTTTCGCCAAAGACTACTTCAAACTACTGAATAATTCGGTTTTTGGTAAAACGTTGGAAAGTAAGCAAAGTCGCTTCGATGTGAAGCTGTGCACCGACAAGAAAATGGTGCTGAAATACACCTCACAACCGCAGGCCGAATCCTTCAAGATTTCAAACGAAAACCTCGTGCAACTCAACCGCAGTATTCATAGTGTGCTGTGCGATCTCCCAACCTACTCCGGATTTACCATACTGGAACTCTCCAAACTGTTCATGTTTGAATTCCACTACGATTACATTCTGCTGAAGTACGGGGACCGTGCCAAACTCCTTTTCATCGACACGGAGGAAATCAAAACGGAGGACTTCTATCTAGACATGCTCGCCGACAAAGACCATTTCGACACGAGCAACTAATCGTCGAATCATCCCCTCTTCTCCAGCACTAATAAACAAGTGTTGGGGAAAATGAAAGACGAAATGGGCGGCGTCCCCATCTTAGAGTTCATCGGACTCAGATCGAAAATGTACTCTATCAAACCTCTGAAAAAGATGGCCATCAAGAAGGCCAAGGGCATACAAAAAGATTTCGTACAGAAACATTTGAAATTTGACGACTAAGAAGCAGCCCTAAAATCGATGGCACCTCTACAGAAGGGAAGCTGGGCCAAGATTGCCAGCGTCGGCCACGAGCTAAGTACCGTTCAAATATCTAAAACCCTCCTCTCGCCTTACGACGATAAGACGTATATATTGGACAATGGCAAAGATACTCTAGCCATCGGTCACTACAACACCGGCGCTTGGGAGGAGTACACGGGCGATTTTGACTCTGACGTGGACGTGATGAGCGACGAGGAGGGGGAGGAAAAATTATCCCTCCAGTTGAAAGACCGTGAAGCGCAAAAAAAGACCGAAGCAAAAATAGCCGAGGAGAACGAGAAGGCCGCCCGCAGGATTGTCGTATTGGAGAACCGTCGGACGAAGTTGGAGGATTTTACGGTGTGGAAGAAGGAGAGTAGAAAGAAAGACGCTACCAGAAAGTATAAATCCCGCTCGCAGGAAACAGAGATGCAGAGAAAAGCTAGATTGGAAAAAATGGCCACCAGTAAAAGAAAAGCTCAAACTGGAGAAACAAAGAAGGGCTAGATTGGAGAAAAAAGCTGGTAGTAAAAGAACAATTCTGGAAACAGAAAACGGAAGAAATTATCGAAAAGAAGAGCTCGAGAGACTATATTACGATGATCTCCGGAGACATCGTAATTATGCTTTTACCTCCAGGGTGGTGTGGAAAGAATCCATATTATTATAGCAATAAACTATAACCTTAACCTGAAACCTTAACAGGAAAAATTTGTGTACCTTTTACTGGAGACAGGTAGTGACGTCATTCAAAATGGCGGTATTTTTCACGGGTTCTTGACGTCACGTCCGATTTACACAGGTGTCGCCATGTTGGAAAATGGCCGCAATTCATGGCTGCCGCCATCTTGAAAAAAAAATGACGTCACTTTTGGCCCACACTAGGATGTATCAAATGGTCACAAAAACTAGCAAAAAGCACTTTTTCCTCCCTCCTCCAGATTGACAAAAACCTAAATCTAGCAAAAAGCACTCTTCCACCCTCCTCCAGATTGATGAAAACTGAAAAAAAAAGTGCGCCATCTTGGATGATGTCACATTTGGTATGAGGTCACTTCCAGTCAAAAGGTCATAGGTCGCTGGGGGGGGGGTATGTCTGCAAATCGCATTTTACCACTACTACAATGTATTATTACAATTAAGTAATGATGCGCGTATAGCACTTAAGCATGTTATAACACACTGCTGGATGACAATACAATCAATGGTTACAGCAATAATCTTGCATTTACGTGATACTTCAGACCACGTGCTTCTGGCTGCAACCCCCGTACTACTCTTTACCTGTGTGCCAAAATTTAGATAAGCGAATTTTCCCTAACGAGGTATAGACGTAACTTTATACCTTATGAAAATTAACGTGGGTGCCCTGTCCTCAGCTAGTAGCTAGCAGATAACACAAATCAACATTAGTGAGTGAACTTTTTCTCCATAAAGGACACGTTCCCAAAGTTCAATGTTGAAGCTTTTTTCGTTACTGGACCCAAGAAACCTGATTCCAACAACTTGCAAAGATTTCTACCGCATGGGGAATTTACACCAGTAGGCTGAAAGCAGGTGTGGTTACAATTAAAAGACACAGTCTGATAGTGGCCACCTTTCCACTTGGCGACAACACACTAGCATATGTCTATATATGCACTTGATTGAAATACAACTATTGCTTGTCAGGGCACAAAGACTACCCACTTTCAACAATTTTCCAGCTGTTTTGCCATATAGATATTTATCCTTACCAACGTGAAATACGCTCAGCTCTGGTTTCAGATAAAAGTACGAAGCTAGTTGGCCATGCAACAACAGTGGAGGAATTGAACAATGTCTTTCTTACAATGAAGTTTGACAACTGATCTTGGCAGGCGAAGCAGATTCAGATTCAGATTTATTCAGAGTCAAGAGACCTGTATAGTCGTACATTCTACTATAAAAACTTAACTCTAAACTTAAATCTAATCCAGATAACCAGATTGATGACAATGCAGAGCCAAGGACCATGCGCATACATATCTTAAAGTCGTTCTAGTCAAAACGCCTGGTCAATTAACAGAAGTGTAGCACCTGCCTCAGAACAGCATTACCAGAAATGTGCGGAGGAACACCAAGAACCTCTTTCAGATCTGTGTCCCAATTTTGCAAGGAGCGTCCACGAAGTACAGCCCATTGATGGCAAACGAACAAGAAGTGGGACACGGTTTCTGCGTCAGCGCTGCAGGAACAGGTTGGCGTGGCAGCCCCCCCCCCCTCCAATCTGAAAGCATGTACCCACTACGTTGTGGGTCTGTATAGGAAGTGAAATCAATTGTCGTTGTAGTTTGTATTGGTTTTCGAAAATGCGTGAATTCAACAGTCATGGTCGAATTAATAAAAACCGTTACGTCCAAGAAATGCTCAGTGGCGGATTAAAGGAAATAGCCTGGGGGGGGGGGCAAAGCCCTACAAGGAGGCCCCCTGCCTTCCCGAAACTCTGAGGACCTTTATTTCTTTTTAGCTAGCTGTAACCCAACAACATTCTTTGTTATTAGTTCTATATTTCACTACTGATGCTTGGGGAATGAAGGCCCCTTTTACGATGAAGGCCCATAAAGGCTCTTTTATGTTGAAGCCCGGGGGGGGGCTTGCCGTCCCTGCCCCCCCCCCTCATTAAATTGGCATCTGGAAATGCTATGCTTTATTTTGGCTTCCTCCATTGTAAATTCAAGAGCTGTCTGGAATGAATTGAGAATTATAAAAGCACTTGTCTTATCCATTGTATGCACTAAAGCAATACTATCGTCAATGTATAGAACTTAGAGATGGGAAATTATCATTTAATGCCTGGTCAAGTTTATTAACGACAGTACACTAGCGTGGTCCTTGATACCCTAGAAAGTATTTTTCTATTTTGTTTTAGAATATGCTGAAACGAAAGAAAATCACACTACTATGGCTGAATTTTTGTTTATCAATAATATAATATAATAATAAAACACTTTAATCATCATGAAAAGATAGTATGGACTGCAGAAGGACAATGGGCCAACTAACACCGTTCCAACACAATTTAAAATTGATTTTGTCGTTTTAAGAATTGTATAAGAGGGACTTTGTCACGGGTTAATTTAAAGGCTCCCACTTAGACCGCACCAATGGCGACATCAGGAAGCGAGTTCCAAAAAGAATTTGGTCTACACTTAAATCTCGATGTCTGGACTCGAAGCTTGAGTGGATTACCACGAGTTGAATGGTAAGTATTGAATTCAAAAAGAGGTAGGTCCACCGAAAAAAGAACGTGAACAATCTTATACGTTAAGTATGAAGTCTGATGTCAGCCTAGAAGTTCAAGTGGCTCTAGACCTGCCCTCAGCAAACGATCTCCGGGGAAAAGATTCCGAAATCCCAACAGGCCATGTGTGAAACTGCACTGGACCGATTCCAGGAGGTCAATGTCCTGCAGCAGATACGGCGACCATTCCAAAAGCGGTCTCACAAAGACCTTAAAAGCCCACAAGTGAACTGCTACATATGCAGAAGTAAAACATTGTCTCACAATAGCCAAATGGCGAAAAGCGTTTGTGTCAGTCTTTCTACAGTGGGTTGCGATTTCAAATCATGGGAAAACCAGACACCCAGATCTTTAGGTAAAGTCACAGAGGTTAACATGGTGACTAACGTTTATGATTTGGCCTAAAAATAATTTTGTTGTTGTTGTTT
Source organism: Lithobius niger (assembly GCA_023313725.1). Lineage (NCBI taxonomy): Eukaryota > Metazoa > Arthropoda > Chilopoda > Lithobiomorpha > Lithobiidae > Lithobius > Lithobius niger. The sequence continues at coordinate 13,750 of JAHWFP010092078.1, read as the reverse complement.
GCATTCTTTCTTGTGTTACTTCAACAAATAAGAAACCAAACAATTCTGTATTACTGTACTGAAATTCGTACAAGAATTCAGGAGTTTGGGAGGAAGGAATTCGGAAGGGGGTTTCCATTTTTAGGGAGGTAACATTTTCAAGCAGGCACCACTTAGAAAAGGATGCCACCCCATGCCACTGGAAAAGGGTAGCAGTTTTCAGGGTATTTCTGCTAGTCAGTCGTCTAATTTCTCCTATAATAACATTATGTTTATGTTGTTGGTTTGAATAGGAAGTGAAATTAATTGTCGTTGCAGTTTGTATTGGTTTTCGAAAATGTGTGAATTCAACTATCGTGGTTGAATTAATAAAAACCGTTACGTTCAGGAAATGCTTTGCATTATTTTTCGGTTCTTCCATTGTAAATTCAAGAGCTGTCTGGAACGAATTGAGAATTTAGAAGTACTTGTCTTATCCATTGTATGTACTAAAGCAGGGATGGGCAATCTTTTAAGCCTGCGGGCCAGAACTCGAAAAAATAATGGGTAATACAGACCGAGCCCTTAAATGGCGACTATAAAACAGCTATTATGGTAGTTTAAAAAAAAATTAGGTCAAGTATATGTACACCAAATGTATACTTGAATTCCAAAGTCTTCTTATTTATTTGTTCAGAAATGGAAGAATTTAATTTATACACACACGGAGTATTGTTTGAAACTCACCTACATGCAAAATATTTTAAGCCTGGATGACGTAATGCGGACCGTTTGCGAGTTTTTTTTAGGCTGTAGCGGGCCGGATTTTTAGGGGGTCAGGGGGCCGCATCTGGCCCGCGGGCCTGGGGTTGCCCATGCCTGCACTAAAGCAATACTATCATCAATGTATAGCACTTAATAGATGGGAAATTATCATTGAATGCCTGGTCAAGTTTATTAATGACGATATCACACAAAAATGTGAAAATGGCTTCCCATAGGAACACAATTTTGTTCCTATGAGACAACAGACTATACCAGAAAAAGCAATAGATGAGAATGAGAAAAAAACTGAACACACAAGAAACATAGTCTGTAGAATTCCTTGCTCTCACACCACTTATCTGGGACAAAGCCAACGAAAATTTTGTGGAAGACTTTCGGTCCATAAATCTAATTTTAAATTAACTGTAACTACACATTCATTGGTACAACACTTGCCTAGGTCTACCACCGAAAAGCAGAACAGATTCCAGACCTGGAAATTCAGCAATTCTTTTTACAGATAAACAGCCACACTCCAGAATTAATTTAGAAACATTAGTAATTTTATCACACCAACCTCCAGTTCATAACCACATTATGCCCGAAAACAAAAATATTATAGAATATTATGCTACTTTTGCACAGTTATGAAACCTCACAGCATAAAACCAAATCTTCCTCCCCTCCTTCCCCTACCCAACCTATCCCATACCCATCCCATAATTAAGTTACCACCAGGATGTAAAACATGTAATAGTGAGATTCCACAACTCCTCACTTCGAACTTGAAATCGTAGGGTTAAGGTCTGTTTACACCTACTAAAGGGGAACTTAGCTTTCTTTATTAGTTTATTCATTAAAAAAAATTGTTTGTTGTTGTATCTGACTACGGCATGGTACTTGTGCTATATTTTTCGATATTTTCTTTTACATGTCTTTGTACTTAAAAACCGGGTGCAGAAAGCCCCGAAACGTGTTGGACTGAATTTTTAAGTACACTAGGCTTTAAATTGACTACCTCCAGTGATTTTATTTACCAACCAAATTGACCGCTGATAGCACGTAGTAAATCTAAATACATGATCCACCATTTTGGTACCATAAATTTATTAGTCAGTCTGGAAAATAAACCCACATTTGCACAAAATTGTTAGAGCCATATGGTGAAATTTGTTAACTAAACTCATAACCAGATAAGTATTACTATGTTGGGCTACTTACTCTGGCTAACTTTAGAACCAGCGAAACAGTCTATTACTTAGTAACGGATAGGGCAGTTGTATCACTTAGGCGTTCCGTCAACTGAGTAAGCAACTCCTACAAATGCATGGTGATTTGTTTACATACGCTTACTTAGTATTATTCTTACCTTTGCGTCAAAGCCAAATCTTGAGACAGGGATATTTTCCGGTCCAGCATAAAGGTCGAAATGTTTACATCCAGCATTTGCTCGAACATAACGAGGATGGTTGCCTTGGAGACCACGAACAAAAGATTCACTCAGATCGGCAGTCAAGTGTGGATCCTCGCCATATGTCTCCTAAACGACCAAAGATCGAGACATTGTATATTGTTGTGAGTACACTGTCATCCATGAAACTAAGCAACTAATATATATTTTTGGCTACAACATATGCTGAAAGTCTGCATATATTTTTTTATTTTGATTTTTACATATAAACCTCAAGACATTGGATTGCAGAATGTGAAAGTTGTTGACTGTTTATTGTCAAATGGTTAATCAGAAGAAAAAAAATTGCTACCATGTGAATTTTCTGCCATCCTGTAGCTTAGAAAATAAGGTGAATACGCAATGCATAACATACTGCAATCATATGGCACACAAAATTCTTCTCCAACACCGCATCCTACCTGTCCATCTACTATAATAAACCCAAACCAGAACTAGCCAAGCAACACAGCAGTGTATACATAATAATAATAATAATAATAAAAGGTTTAACCACACAAAGGTGGTAGGGCACTAGAAGGGTGAAACCGCTTACTCTAGTCCTTGTCATATAATAATTAAAAATAAAAATAAAAATAAAAATATGAATGAACAGCATCATTCACATACAAACTCTGGTCTCTTCAAGAAAATTCGGAGGCTAGTTTTCCTCAACTGAAACTTAAAACGGTCGGCTGAAGACGCCTGTATTGCCTCCCTAGGGAGAGAGTTCCATGGATGGACCACTCTGACAGAGAAGAAGTTCATTCTGCAGTCCAACTTTCCAGAAGCCACAGCCAGTTTCTGGAAGTGGCCCCTAGTAACCCTACAAGGGCACCGGTCGAAAAATGGCAAGTCAATTGTTAAAAGGCCATTAACAATTTTGTAGGTCAACAAAAGGTCGGCGTGAAGCCTGCGCAACTCAAGGGATTCAAGCCCAGTTCGAGATAACCTTACATTGTAAAGAAGGTTCCGCATGCCAGGAAGCTTTTTTTGTGAATTTTCTCTGGACTGACTCAATCTTGTCGATGTCTTTCAGAAGATATGGGGACCAAACCAAGCAAGCATACTCAAGGAGTGGTCTCACGAAAACTTTAAAAGCCCAGACTTTTAACTTAATATTTCCAGAAGTGAAACAACGTTCAACAATAGCCAGCCTTCTGAAGGCCTTGGAGACAATTAAATTACAATGAATAGATGGCTTAAGGTTAGAGCATAAATGTACTCCCAGAAAATCAACCTCAAAAACATCAGGGAGGGGCTGGTCCTGTAAAAAATACCGATGGAAAGTCTCACTGCGACCAACATGGAAAGCCTGACATTTACCAATAGACAATGGCAGCTGCCAATCCTCAATCCAATTCGAAATATGGCTAATCCCATCACTCAGAGACTGATAGTCGTCCCCAGGAACCACCAAGTGACCACTTAACTTAAGATCATCAGCGAACTTAAACTGGTTTGTTGATGACAGGACACACTTTAGGTCATTTAGGTAAGTGACGAAAAGCAAGGGCCCCAGAACCGACCCCTGAGGAACACCACTAATAATGTCTGACGGCGCAGAAAATGACTCTCCAATCAACACTCGCTGTAATCTACCAGCCAAGAAGGCAGCAATCCACCTCAATAGGCTTCCGGCGATTCCTAGCCATTCAAGTTTTAAGAGTAACTTTGAGTGGACAACGGATTCAAATGCCTTTCGAAAATCAAAATAGATGGTGTCCGTAGCCACCCCCATATCCAAGGCACTGGTCCAAAGGTCGATGCAGCTCAGTAATTGACACGTAGAAGACCTACCTGGTAGGAACCCAAATTGGTCGTCGCTGATTAACTTATTATCTAACAAGTATTTAAGCATTTTAGATTTCACAATTGATTCCATGACTTTACATGGAATGGTGGTTAAGGCAATTGGCCTGTAATTTAAGGGGTTCGCTGCATCTCCCTTCTTATAAATTGGGATAACATTTGCAGTGGACCAAACAGAGGGACGCCTTCCAGATTCAAAGGAGAGGTTGAATATGAGTGATAAAGGCAGGCAAATCTCATTAGCAATTTGTTTGTAAAAAAAAACGCAGAATAGCCGTCTGGGCCAATCGCATGGCTCGGTTTTAGGCCACTCAGAGTCTTGTGCACCATGCCGACTGGGAAGCAAACATGACTGCAAGACAGATTTGGGTTTTTACTCATCGAGGAACCAGGGGGAAAAATCCCATTATCGCAGACAGCATTTGAAACAAAGATTTCATTCAATAATTCTGCCTTGGCCGAAACGTCAGTGATAAAGATACATCCTGACTTAAAAGGTGGTAGCGTACGGGAGGTGCGCGTCTTGTTTCGGTAAAGACGAAAAAGAGCGGAAAGATTTCCCTCCCGAATCGTTTTTTCTTCTTGAGAACTATGCCAACTCATCACAAGCTGCGAGTACTCATCGCGGCAGCAATTGTAATACTTGATGTTTTCGTCAGTAGGTGACTTTCTGTAGCGCCGCCAAAGTTTTAATTTTTTCCTACCAGCTTTCACAATATACGTGGGCAGAGGAGTACCAGAGCTGTGCAACCGCATAGGTCTCCGTCTGGATAGTTCAACTTTCTCGTTAATAATGGCCAAAAAATTAAACCAAACCTTATCAACCGAGCGGGAATTGGCAAGTAGGTTTATTTTCCAATCAACAAGTGCCAAGAGAGCACAAAGGTGGTCAAAATCAACTGACCCCAAATGCTTCCTCTCTCGGCCACAGCCACCTGTGGGACAGTGGACTTGGAAGGTGACCATACAGTGATCACTACTGCCCAAGTAATCATCCACGTCAACATCAAAGATGAGCCTTTCATCCTGAGAGAAAATGAGATCCAAGATGTTATTACCACGGGTGGGTTCTGTTACAAATTGATGCAATCCCAGTGAGCGAATAAGATCTAGGAAGGTCTGATGATGGGTATTGGTGGCAACCAGGCGTGTCCAGTCGACCATTGAAAGGTTAAAATCCCCGACATTAACATTTGCATACCGAGAATCAACGTTATTTAAAACAAAGGAGCCCATGGAATCTACCGAAGTACAACAATAACTGTTGGGCAAATACGCAACAATAAATTTTAACATGAGTTTTGGCAAGATGACCGAGATAGCTTCGGGATCTGCAGATCGGTTATCACATACGATGTCTAAATTGCCTCGGTAAATTATCGCAACACCTCCGCCACGAGCGTCACGGTCCATACGTAAAATGTCGTAGTTATAAGGTCCAACAACCATGTTGTTGGTTAGTTCCGTGCAGTGGATGCAAGTTCTTCTACGTCTGCCACTCCCAACAATTTTTCGATTCTCATGCAAAGCATCACCAGTTTGCCATTGAAACACTGACCAAGCAAGCACCAAACACCTACCATACTGGAAACAAGCCACTGCCAGTTAAAAAAAAACAAATTTCACAAGAACACTAATCCTGGAATATGTTATCATTGAACGCCATACAAGTTTGACAGTAAACCTTACCACGAGAGTATTCTATTCCATCCTGGCTATCATTCCACAAAACGTCCCATAGCCAGGAGAAGCCATAATCCTTATCGAGAAAACTGAAGCACTCCGTTACAACACCAACAAGAAGTGACGTCACAGCAACTTGTGCATCCATGACGCAGGGACCTTTCAAAATATACATATTTTGTATATGGGTTGGGCACCTTAATTCACAGCAGCATTGCAGGAAACGGTGCGAGAGCTTCACAGGATGCAGCAGCAAACTCAAACTCGTGTGACATCACTGCTTGCGGTTTGCGCCATTTTCACAGATTCTTGCATCTCATTGGCTGTTGATTTTGCTGGACAAATTAGGCGGATTGACTCAAAGCTGAACTAACAAATGGATGAACACTCATTATCACACGTATGCTAGAATGCTCCAAACGTTCAAATTGTTTTAGAGTATATTAAGCTACCTGAATCCAACCAGCATACGACTGTTAAGTACATAACATTTGTTGTATCGTGTCAACAGATGGGCACCACCGTTACCAGTTCCAGGATAGCGGCTAGCGCTCCTGGTCTTTCTTACCTACCTGAAAGCAACCTGCTTTCTGGCTACCAAGCGACTCCTCCACACTGATTGGTCAGGTTGAGAGAGAATCAACATGGCTTCCAAAGAGCCAAGTTGGTTTTTGCTATGCTTCGGAATAAATGTTTGGAAACAGCACTTTCATTCGAAACCCTGGACTTGGAGGGCTATCTGGGCACCTTAGAGCTTGTGAGGTTATTTATTGGGTGCACCTTGCACTTAGTTTGCCTTGCTGAAGCTCTCGACATATGCCTGCATCTTGGTAACGGTCATTCCCGTAAAATTGTGATGTTCTAATTTTATATTTTAAGTTATGATATAGGCTTTGAAACTTGTGTTGTATTTCTTTTATTTATTGTAAGTAATTGTTAAATATTATGTTATATTTATTTACTGTCTTGTGTGTAAATTAATTTAGTTTAAGTTTTATGTAAATCTATTTTGATGCTGCGTCTGCACAAAACGTATATCCATCGTGAGTGCGCTTGCGTCATGAAAACGCTTTGGGCGTCTCAAAGCATGCAGTTAGCGTCAGTTTTCGATGGGAGACATGTTGTTTTTTGTGTCTCGGCAGGAGCCTGGGCGTGGCTCTTTGTTTGGAGCGTGGTAATGCCGCCGCCACACTCTAATTGTTGTTTCAAATTAGTAGGAACCTAGATTTGAGTCTTCAGTCTCCTGGATACTTGGACTGGTTCAGTTTCATCGTTACCTTTTAGTACAAAGAGAAAAGTTTCTCCAAAGGTCTATGTCAAAAAGTAAGTAGAACTGAAACTGAGTAATCTTTTAATGAACCTGACTCTAGCTTGAATAATTTGTAATATTGAGAAATAGTTTTACTACTTTAAACGTTTGTGTGATGAACTCTTGTTGCAAAACCGGTAACCTGTTTTGAATAGACTGAGCCAAATCGTACTTGAGCTGAAGGGGTGTGCAGCTGAAGTAAGCCTTTAATGTTCCTGCGGTTTCCTGGTGTTTTATTGCTGAAAAGTATATCTAAGTTGGTACTAGGAATTAAGCTGGTCTGTTTCTTGGGCGCATGGTAAAATTGCCAACGTATCCAGGTGCAAAGCAATAATAAGTCCTGAAAGTAATACAGGCTTCGATTGAGTGAATTTTGGCTAATGCTCGTCTTTTTAGTCTGTTCTTCCGTAGTTTTCCGTTCTCTCGTATGCTGTATCAGTTTACAAAAACTGCAACGTGAGTTGAGAATTCAAGTTTGTGACATGCCTTTGGTTTCTGAGGTCATTTCGTCTGTAAAAGTAATGTGTTTCACGTTGATGAAATATGAAAGAACTCTTCAACTGCATGATTTCTGATACCCAGCCGTATTTTTGACCAACAAGATTTATAAAAGCTAAACACGTTTCTTGTTTTAAATTAACGTTGTTATATTTTGAACAGGTTTAATGTTTATTATAAAGATGCAAGTCAATGTCAGATATTTTACAACTACTAGTTGTCACATAAGAAATATCTTGAAACCTGAATTCTGTTGAGTACGACTATTGTGTCAGTTCTTGGAATAGCCTATTTATTAGATATTAATAAATTTATTTATTAAAAGATTTATCTTCACATTCCTTATTTTTGATAAATAAAAAAAGTGTATTACTCAAAGTGTGTACTCAAAAGTGTATTTTAAGCTTAAAGGAATTTTAAGATGTTTTGATTTCAGCTGAGCCAAGTGTTATCGATTTAACCCCTAGACGGAAACAGTTAAGGTCATTTTTGTGGTTTAAAATAAAATATTAACTTAAAATTGTGAGGAAATTGGTAAACCAAACCAACCCCCCCCCCTCACAAGCTAACCCCAAGATTTGGGGGGAGGGAAGAATGCACCTTGGCCAGTGAATAGGGTTGGAATTTGAAGAATCCACATTGATGAACTTTTACGAGCAGTGACAGACAGCATATGCCGCCATAGAGGGTATGCTGACATTGTTAATTACCAGCAGCCTACGAAAATCCAAGTAAGAAACAACCAATTTAGAGATTTGAGGGGGCCCTAGTGGATGACAAGAGGTGCAGCATGAACTGTCAGTTGAACTTTATTAAGTTTTACTGGTGTTTTCTAGCTTACAATGTGTGCAATCGACCAAACGCAACGCCCATACATAGTAAAGCCTTGGATGAATAACTAACACTTCATTACGGGATAGCTCACTTGCTACACATAGTTCAAGCACCACATCCACAATTGCTGAACGGTACCTACCGTAGGACAATAGATGAAGTGGTGTTTGAGCCACGTGACCGCCGCCTGCTGCAGTGCCGCAAATAGGGGTGGTGCAAAGGGAGCAAGGCACGCGGACCCAGGACCAAGGGGGCCCAAAATTCTCAAGTCAGCTGGGACAAAATTCACTTCAGTTTCGTTGGGATTAGGAGTCACTTTACTTCCAAAATTGTGTATTTGTGGACGAGGGGCCCAACATTTTCCCCTTGCACCCCTGTTTGGAAAAAGCTAGTTGTGGCACTGGCCTGCTGTACAAGAGTATAGCAACTGAATACATCGAACCACTTAAAACCAGAATATTAAACTTGAGACCTTAAAAGGAAGTTTGGAAGCATGGTTGGGTATTTTAACCAAGTTACATTTCATAGTTTTTGCCTGTTAGCTAGCATTTATTTAATTTGTTTACGTTTGGCTTCATTGAGTGATACTAAATAGTCAAAACTGTTAACGCGTGTGGTCACTTGATCAAGCTCGATATTCCAATGGCATTAAGCATTACAAGAAGCGAAGCAGTGACCTGTTAAATTCAAAGTAGTAAGTGCCCAAATCGTTACTAACATGCCATCTGTAACATGTTAACAGGTTTCAGGGATTTACTATCTCAGTACTGTACCATTTTACATGAAAGATTGCAAATTTACTGTAAAAAAAAAAGACAGGATGTAGTGGTTCAAGACTTCAAGCTTTGCTTTCAAATTCTGCTAAGCTGTATCGAGAGTTGCTCGTGAAGCACAAACCTTCAATATGACGCGAATTTGACAGAATCGTTGGGCACATCATGTGCAAGCATGGCAACAACAGTACCAGAATCACATCATGTTCAAGTTCGTGTTTGACGAGCAAACTCACTCCTTGTTGTTTTACTCGCAACACTACCACGTCATTTATTCGAAGCAATTGAACAGGGCTTGGTAAAGCTACAACTCAAGCTCAAACAAAATCTATGAAAGAGTGTCAGGGAATGCCCCAAAATATTTTTCAAACGAACCTGTTGTGTTGAATTCTTTGGTAAACGTTCAGACATAAACTTTTGTTTAAGAAAGTAGTACTCTGTAGAAACCATTGTTAAATTATGCATATTAAAGTCTTTGACCAGATCCCATGTCAGCTTTTAATGCATAAATTAAAAGAAATTGGAATTCAAGACCATACAAAACTGGTTAAGTAACTGTACACAAACGGTAGTCATTGAGGGATGCCATTCCAAAACCATCCCCGTCTCCAGTGGCACTATCCAGGGATCCATCCTTGGGACCCTCTTGTTTTTGTTATATTTTAATGATTTTGGTCTACACGTTTATGGCATATTAGCTAAATTCGCAAATGACTCTAAACTTAGTATGGCTTTACAATTGCCAGATGCCAAACTCTTATTCCAATCTCACAGTGACGTCTTAATTCCTGGTACACAAAAAAGGCATCTTACCATACACCTCACAAATCCGCAGTGCTACATTTTGGCACACACAATGTGCACTTTGAATTCTTTTTCGGGGGTGGGGGGCTGCTTTATTAACGTCCACAAACAGTGTAACTGACTTGGGAATTTCGTTACATAACTTAATTTTTTTCTCCCATGTATCTGCAGTCCTGACTATAGCAAACTTGACCTCTTTCTCTTAATCGATAGCACTATTACCTTCCATTATCATCTGGTCTTATTTAAACTCTATCTCACGCTTGTCTGCCCCATTGTGGAGTATGCAGTTGAATTTTGGTGCCCGTATCCTATCAAAGATCTACATGCCTTAGAACACGTACAGAGACAATTTACAAAAAAAGTGTAGGTTTGTCAGTGTACTCTTACAAGCAGCGCCTTTTGTTCTTAAAAGTGCCTTCTGTATGTTGGTGTTATACACGCGGTAGCATCATTACTTTGTGTAAAATTCTATGGCAAAATTATGGCAGAGAAGTTTCAAATACAGACTTCTGGAATACCTCGTGGCCATCCTTATAAATTAAAATTCCATCACTTGCACCATGAGTGGGCACAAAATACTTCTTCTCTCGCTTACTTGCTACTTGGAATGTCATCCCCCCATCAGTGGTTATGGCTCTTTCTGTCAATAGTTTCAAAAATAAGTTGATGAACATATAAAATGTATATCCCCGCACAAAATTATTCTTTATTTTTAATAACCTATTTTCCCAGCCCCAGATATATTCTTTCTGTAGCCAATAAACTGTACACCATAAATATTGTGGGTGTATCGACTCATGAAAGTGTAGATAACCTTGCATGTTATAGGAAACTGCAGTCCTTCTGAAACTATTGCATGTTACTAGTCTTTAAAATAAGTTAATAATTTCACACCCACTGAGGTAAACCGCATATACATGAAGAACGAAAGAGAAGCTATTTTTAAAAAATGTCAGATATTGTATGTTTGGCTCCTTTGTAATAACTGCGTGTTACCAGTAATTTCATTTACCTCAGACTCATTGTATTAACTGCATGTTATTAGTCTTTTATAATTTAAAACTATGTTAAATTGCCTGTTTGTTACGTAGTCTATTTTTCTCAATTTTGAAATTGTACCAGATTTAATTTGCATATTATGGTAATTTTAATAGAATCGTTAATGTCTAATTAATGTATGCATAAATACAGATATATTTATTTTTATATACACCAATATTCAAGAAAGCGCATGTAGTACAGGCATAATATTTATTGAAAACAGAATATTGCTCAAGAGAGCTAGGAATGCAAGTTTAACTTGACACCTGGTCGAGTTGGCCTTCTTTGTGAAGTATGTCAGAAAGATTCCCCTAATTGTAAAGGCTGAATGATTTGCAGTTTTATTGGACAAATTTTTCAAAAGCTATTAAACCCTTTTAGTCTAATCAAGGGGATGGGTAACCCAAACTCCATTTTGATGTTATCTTTACGTTTCCGAATAACCCCACTTAAACCAGGTGATTGACATTTCAATTAAAATCAAGGGTCAAATCCATCGATGCGAAAAGAAACTTCCGGTCACAACAGAAAGTGGAGTGACAAGCAATTAAAAGGTGACCCACATAAAATCGGCAGCATCGAAGGCAAAGGCATTCTTGTAACAAACACAATAGGATTTGATTGATATGTCCGATAAGGAGAAAAAATACAGCCCCATTATAAAAGGTCCTCATTATGAGGGGAGGGTCAGTTGCATCTTCACATGCGTGCATCTCAGCTCACGACCGTACTCCATAATCCGATTAACCAAGCCAACGAAGGTGTGAAAACCCCCACAGCAAGCCTAAGTGACCAGACTTCATCTGATATACAGATTAGTATTTAAAACTGCTAAAGCTCTAAAGGAACAGATATTAGAAAAATACATGTAAGACATCAGCGTCGCACTAAAAAGTTTAAAAGAATCTCTAGCATCCAAAAAAACAACCTGGAGCTTCTTTTACACGTATTAGTGTGATGCTAATAACTTATACGTCTTTTCTAATATATGTTCCTTTAGAACTTTTTAGAAGTTTTTATGGCTTACATCCATATTTTACAGTATTAAGTGTTTCTTAATGCTAATATCTATTATTGGAGCGAAGCGAGGCCGAAGGCCAAACAGAGCTCCTATTTGAATACACTCAAATGCGACCTTTGTGAACGCATCACGAAATAACCACTGCATCAATTTAAACCAGATTTTGGACATTGATAGTGGGGCACCGAGAGATGGTTTGTAAAAAAAAAATCCGGAATCGGACATGTCGTTGAGGAATAATGAAGGCGTCCAAAATGGGCCAAAAGCCAAGATTGACATGCCAAAAGCCAAGATTGGCATGCTAAAAGCCAAAAGCCATGGTTGGCATGACGTCATAGTTTTTTCATGCAAAGTTTATTTTGGCAGGTCAAAGTTTCCCGATCAAACTATGATGTCATAAGCAGTTTTCAGAAAATTGGTTATAAACCAAATTAAAGATAGTTTTGCTTTTTGTCGACCGATTTTGACATTTTAATACACGATTTTGAAGGTGTTTTCACCAGCTTTCCAATGTAATGGTGTTAACCCCTAGCAGCTGTCTTTTATTGTTTAGAAAGAACAATGCAAAACGTTTAAGGGACATAAATCCTTCCAGTATGTTGTGCGACCTGTTGAGAATAGTGTTCACAACATTTACACAGATTAGAGTTAATGTTGCAAGATCATCTTGCACGAAAGAAAAAACAAAGAAAATGAATGTGTTGGCAACATTTACAGACGTTTGAACTATTGTCGCAAAACCGAGTCATACAGGAACACCAACATGGATGCATGTACCTTTAATTTTACTGGGGGTTTTGTGTTTTTAAATGATATTAGCATATGCAATATTATTTTAAACCAATTTGATTTTAATAGTTATGTATCTAGCTAAGTAGCTAGCCTCCTTAGCAATCTTCCCTTGGATGAATATGTATCTACTTTCAAAGGCCGAACCTTTTTTGGAAACTTGGCAGCTTCTTTATACCAGTTTTACCAGTTATACCAGTTTTGGTTTTTGGTGGATTATAACTACGTTGTATGCTCATTTCATGGAATGTTCGAGCATTCTGAGTCTGGAAAAAATGTTTGGAAGAGGGAAGCGTGAAACCCAGCCAAACAACAAAGAAAGCGGAGCCTGCTCCAGTATATCGACATAGAAGTGATGGTTTCTAGGTTTGCTTGTTTGTTTGTTGGTTGTTTGGCTTGTTTGTTTGTTCGTTTAAATTGATGCATCACGCAATAACGACTATATAAATTAAAACCTGATTTTGCACATTGATAGTGGTACACCCCGAGGTGGCCCTTAATATTTTTTTTTATCAGACCTGTTATTGAGTAACAACGCCATCCAGTGCTACGAAAGCAAATGTACCAAGAAAAAAGATGCGAAGAGCAACTGAAAAGATGAGCCACAACGCGGTCTCAAATGCACTCTCAAACAACTGCATGTGCCCTGTGGCTAGTATATCATTCGTTCATTTGTTTGTTTATTGGTGTGTCAGTTTGTTTGTTGGTGTGTTTGTTGGTTCGTTTTTTGGTTTGTTTGATGGTTTTTGTTGGTCTGATTGTTAATTTCTTGGTATGTTAGTTTGTTTGTTGGTTTGTCTGTTAGTTTGTTTGTTGGTTGATTTGTTGATTTGTTGGTTTGTTTGTTGGTTTGTTTGTTGATTTGTTTAATTTGTTGGTATGTTCGTTTGTTTATTGGTTTGCCTGGTAGTTTGTTTGTTGGTTAGCTTGTTTGTTGGTTTGTTTGCTGACTTGTCTGTTGGTTAGTGTGTTGAGTTATTTGATGGTATGTTGTGTGTTTGGTTGTTGGT
>JAHWFP010092077.1:3169-13358 GCA_023313725.1 Lithobius niger | reverse complement strand
GGGGGGGGGGGGGGGGGGGCATGTTTGACCAGTTGGCAAATCAGTCGGCAAAATTACATAATTTTTGGTCAGGCGGCAAATCAGTCGGAAAAAATACATAATGTTTTAGCTAGATGGAAAATTATGTCGGTAAATTTCTGGTTTACTCCGCTTCAACTTTTATCCTTCCTGACGTGTCTGTTCTTTGCCCTCTTCCCCACCTTCACCAAAAATTTTGGCTTGGTTACGGAAAATAAAGCTGTTTTGTGTTGGAAATTAGCCAATTTCCTGTTTTTGCGTCAGTTCTTCCTGCTTCGTAGAATGCCTTTATGAATTTTATCCTGGTATAGGCTACTGACGACAATTGCTGCTGTTTATTTGATCGGGGCTGTGGTGAGGACATGTGATCCATGGTGTTACTTTTTAAACGACGAAATGACTGAACTCCGTGTGACACTTGTTTTGTCGGTAATTTGCATCAGTGTGAGACATACACCATCATAATTAAAATTCTACGTTGAAAAAAATCTGATAACTACCAAACACATCTTGGTGGTGAGGCCACAGGAAATCAGGATTTGACGCACCCGCCTTACATCGGCAGTAATAATCCTCGTTTAGTTCTGTCGTTTAATCTTCGCTTTTAATCACTTCATTTAAACACTTTCGAAATTTTCGCTTTTGCGTCATGCAAACTGTAATAAAATCATCTATTTACGGTGGAATTTATTATGTCAGCTGAGCTAAGCTGTAGTGAGTCTGGATGATCGACTGACTAATTATATGACGACTGTCTCATATGTCGGTTCAATCCTGGCCTGAGCCCATCCCTGCCCATATGGCAAAAGCCCGGAAATGTGTTCATCGTCATGTCGACTGTGGCACGTAAATTAAGATGCTAGGTATTTCCTAGTAAAATTGTCCCTCCCCGTCTTGAGATAACCTTGTTAAAGTTGAGAACTAATTCCAATATTTTCCTTTTTTTTTCTTGAGCTGTGGATTCAACCAGGAACGTGACTCAGTTTTAAACCGTGATGATACGATAGCTAAAGAAGGCTAATTCAAAATCAAAAACCATTTACAAATTCTGAAAATACTGAGCGAATGTACTTTTTTGACGAACGGCTGTCAGAAGTGTTGGCTCCAGGACCTCTCTTCTTTGTTATCGCAAAGCTCCTTTAAGCCCAGAAACAATCAGAAATAAACTCCCTTCGATTTTTTTACCTTACCAGGCGCCAAGAGGATATACTATCTGGAATATATTTTCTCTTCACGGGGTTGTGGCACATTGGCAATATTAAGTTCACAGTCTATTGAGTGCCGTATGTGTGACTGAGGTATATATGTACATGCAAGAATGAGCTGGAGCAGCCATGCCGTATCGGGACATATTCTATACGGAGCTTGCATCTGAAGAGCTCGCTGCAAGGGACACTGGCGAACTTAATGAAGCCAATGCTTTGAGAGCGGATTTCTTAGGTCTAAAAAATGTTGTTTTGTTCAATCCTTACGCAGTGAAACATATAATATTAAGGTTATAAATCGGAAAAGAATAGATTTCACTTGCAGAAGATTGCAGCAACTGCCAATAAATCCCAAAATATCGCACATTTTATGCCTAAGAAAGCCGCTGTCATAGCTTAATTTGCTTCAGTATAAGATGTCATTCTTTTTTTTTTATATTATACTTCCATTTTATCGAGTGCCTCTTGCAGCTAACCCAATGACTGGCGGTAGTGTAAATAATATGACGTTATTGCTACTGCCATGTTGGCGTATTTTTGTGAGTTGCTTTAGTAAATATTTGTTAAGCAAAGGTGCGTAAGAAAGCGTCGCTCGATCATTAAAATATGCGAAACATTTGTCTCTTATGCACGGCATGGTTAAGATCCATCTAGGCACAGTCAGTGCAATTATTAACACCATTCATAGCATGTTTTACAGGAAATTCCTACAATTGCCAGCTCTCCAGTAACATTTCCAATTCTCATTCCATCCGTTACATCGTTAAGAGTAAATGAAGTGGTTCTCAGGAGTGCAACATGGTTTTTTTTTCGTAGCGCATAAAATAATATTTAAGCCATAGTCTAAAAAAAAAACTCCGATCATGCGTCACTGCTCTCATCAAACACTTCCTGGAGCCGATGACATTATCACCCCGAGCTCCATTTACGCGATCGTCTTGAAACGAAATGTAGGCTACTGGAGTTTTTTTCCGTTTGTTTTGGTAAAAAAAGCCATCGTCCGCATCTGAAAAATCGCGAAGGAAAAAAGAAAAAAAAAACACGCCCACGTTGGTTTTTTAGTGTCACTCCTGAAAAGTGGTACTAGGAGTAAATCATAATCTGTAGTGAAAATTTCAGTAATTTCAATAATTTTCACCGCAGATTATGGGGGTGGGGACTGACAAATAGCCTCAAACTGATGTCCATTACTGATTCACATTTTGGATCATGCTGAACCCCATAAATTCAGTAATTTAATTTTTCCTTGTGATGTCAAAGGTTTGCTGCGTTCGTCGGAAGAGACGAAAACTTATTAATAAATTTTTCACGTAATATTTTTCTGCTTTTATCATTTCCTGCAGACACTCTGCTGTCCAGCTCATCTTGCGTTTACTCTGTTCTTCCATGCCAAAAGTATGCTAATGTACCCCGAATTTCTTCAAATCATAGCCAACAGGATCAACGGAGACAATTCGAGCGAAAATCACACACTAAAATGGCGAATAAACGTGTGACTACTCGAACGAACAAACTCCTAGTAAGCAGATGCTACTAAACCATTTTCCCAAGGTAGCCAGTCTTGGAGAGTTGGCTCAGACAACATGGACATCTAAGTTGTGATCTGGTGTTTGTTGGTTCTAGTCCAGTCCCATTGGCTCAATATTTTTAGTGTATGATTTTTGCTGTTGCGCTGTTTTTTCCTTTTCTGGTGCCTGTTACTAAATTTTACCTAGATACGGCATCTAGCCTACGCGCGACCCTGGTGGTAGTTGGGCTACTATCTCACTTTGCTTTTCCTCCGTGCTGCTTGGCTACGGCGCTTCCTTATATGTAATAAGGCTTAACGCTCGGTTTCACTAGCAGGCAAGCCGATGATGATGATGCTATGGGCTTCTTTTTTGTACCAGAGTGCGGCCAAAGCCGCAATGCCCTCCCGTCAACTACAAACCAACCAAAACAACCTCAACCCACTCCCCCTAATCCATACCCCTCCTATTCCACCATCCCAAGAGCACCCTCTTACCCCTCCCCCACTCCTCTCCCCTCCTCCCTCTACCCAAGGAGCCATCTTACAGCCTCCCCCCTCCCATTCATCCCTCCCCCCATTCATCTCCTCCAATCCCCGGCACTCAATGAACACATGCTCCAACATCTCTACCACCTCCCCGCATATCCCACAAGTCGTATCCTCATCTTCCCCACCAGCCCTCCACATCAAATCCCTCGTATCCAGTGAGCCCGCCCTCGCCTAAAGAACAGGACACTCCCCCAGTCCCCCAGATACCATTTCTCCCACCCCATCCTCCTTTTCTCCTCACGATACCTCGTCGTCGTCGACTTTTTTTTCCCATATCACGAGTCATTTCTCCACCTCATCTTTAATCCCCTTCCTCCAGCCCCTTCTACCCTCAATTCCTCCCCCTTCCACCCGAACAAACTTCTCGCCAGCCTCCTCGTTGCCTCCACCCACTTAGTACTGCACCATCGCGCCACATACTCATACACAGTACGCACTATGGCATCCTCCTCCATCTCCCTAACCTTCCTACCAAACTCAATCTTCGCCACCACCTCCCTCGACTCAAAACCAGACCAGCCCATTTCTCCGATCACCACCTCTTCAGCAGTAAACCGATTAGCTCCCAACGCCCACCTCCCCAACTCCCCTTGGAAGCACTCCATCTGCCTCCGATACTCCCTACCATTACACCAACACCCCTCCAGCAAACATCACACGCGGGACAGCCACCCCTTTCCAGAGCACCCAAGCAATCTCATACCTATTATATCCGCGTCGTCCAGGACCATCAAAAACCACAAGGAGCCGGCACGGACAACATCACACCAACAACAGACTATGTCTATGTCTGTTGTTGGTATGATGTTGTCCGAGCCGACTCCCTGTGTCAAAAACTGCCACGCAGTGCGCTGAAAGCGGGATACACAGAACGTGGTAATCTTCTCGTTTTTAGATTTCCCGATGTTGCAGCACTAAATAAGCATTATTTTAAGGTAACGTTGACTATCCTTGAAGTCTTCGGACGATTTATTGCTACGTCTAACGATCGTTTACATTTTTAATGAGAATAGAAAACGTTGTAGCGTAATATACAGACACGTACCTTGGTTCTTCTTCTGGTTGAAATTCATGAAATTAATTATCCGGAGTCTTTGTTTTGACGCCGAACGGACCGATTGTACGTAGCAAGAAGCCATTGTTTTAAAACAATAATTTGGTGTCGATGAAGTGTTTTCAGTTTAAAATCCGCGTATCACGCGTACCTTTCACAGTTCACACGCTAGAGCGCTTCTTTTTCGAAGTGTTACAGCGCGACTGGTGGCAGAATAGGAGGCTAGTGGACGATGCATCGAATTTCTAATGTCAAGCCTTCTAAAAGTCTTACGCATGCAAAGCATTTTGCTTTTCGTTCTTGTAGTTGTGTATACAATATGTATGTATATATGTATGTATGTATGTATGTATGTATGTATCAGAAGATCGACTGGTTTCGGTTTCGATTTTGGTATCGAAACTGTCAAATTTATTGGTTATGGTTTCGGCTGTGCAGTTGCTACTCGCTCAGTATTTGGATTTCGCTGAAACTGAAAAAAGCTGTTTTGGTCTACCACTTTTGGTTTCGAATTCCATTTAGGTTGGCTGTTTTATCTTTTTCTGATTAGTTTATCTTGTATTTTCACAAGGTCATGTTATGCTTTTTTTGTCTACTTGTAACCCTTTTACATTTTATTGGAGTTGCCCCTTTCGAATAGTCAGTTCCTATAGTAGGCTACCGACTCACCTCACAGTCAATGCATCTTACATGACGCAAGGTACTATTTTTTTTAATTTTATCTATGCATTTTATTGTATACGATAATTGCTTTAACCCCAGTGTTACCGCAGAGGCAATTTTTGTGCATTTCTTGTAAATCCAAGCACAACGCAACGCAAAACTGTTTGTCTTTACCGAGATATCGCTATCTGTCATCTTCCAACTTACGATAAAAGATTCAAACGTTGTGATCTGTGCTTATCAACTCCTAAATCGTCACATTGTCATCAACCTTTGTAATTCTTGTGTTCCACCACTCCTCGGATTATTAGCCTTGACGACAAATGAGTTATTTCTAAATTTAATCACAATGAAGTTTAAAAAGATATAGGCGACCATAATTTATTTATGTCCCCGGGGGGAGGGGGGGGGGGACGCTAATGAAATAAAAAGGTGGCCACCAAATTTTCGATGACACACCTTCAAAACCTTGAAAATAATCTTGAACCGTTCCCCTCCCACTCAAGGTCCAAAAACAATGAGACTTTCCCCCACCCCCCAAAAAAAAGTTCACTTTGCCTTTGGCTTGGGGCTGTCTGCAGATGATTTCCTATAGCCAAATTAAATGAGTAGCACTCCGCACCAACAAGTTACCACTAGTTTTTTAACGGAAGGATAAGGTTGAGTTTAAACTGTTCTGTAAAACTGACAGTAATGTTCCCTACTCCCAAGTACCCAAACAGCGTCGAGTTTCACACAATAAGTATGATAAACACACTGTTTGTTATTACGCCCACATTCCTAGTATAGTCAGCACCTGAAAGACAGAAGAAGCCAATGAACCAGGATCCAAAGCTTTTCTAGAAAGTATAATTGAAAAAAACGACACTAGATAGTACCGATGCTGCAGCCAGATTCAAAACCGTGTAAACATTCACAATTGGGTTTGACGTGTTATGAAGAATTTTGACTGCTGATGATGTCGTTTTTGAGGTCCAAAGATGACTCTAGATCCTCAAATTTATTCAGTGTTTTTTTGTGTGATCCCCCCCTCCCATGACGGGCCTAAAAAATGTATGGTCGTCTGCCCCCCCCCCCTCGACAGAGTCCAAAAAATATGTGAACCCTTCTCTCCGGTCGTTGTTGTGTAAGTATAATTTCTTTACTGAAAGGGCGGTTGTTTCCTAATAGAACCCACCCCCTCCACTCCACACTCCTTGTTTCGACAATTTCCGTTAACTCCTTCAAGGCGCTCCTCGATGACCACGTTTCGTAGCTTCACTAGGGATTGCCCGATACTGACATCGATATGTCAGAACCAGAAATGCAATCCGATACCGGTACGCATTAGCATTAGCAAAAGCGTCAGACACTTAAATATACGATATAACTTTTGAACCAGACGAGGTAAAGACGTGCGGTTTACGGTATTTTAAAACCGATTTCGAGCAGCAACTTGCCACATAGCTTATAATTGTATATTTATAGGCTATAGTTTTTGAAATATTAACGTAAGCAAAGTTAGTTTACACCAAGATTTCCAAAATGCAATAAAAACAATTAATCAAATAATAGTTTAGTATAGCAAAGCATCCTTTAATTTAATGGTTTAGTAAACTATCAACATTGTTAATACCATAAGCAAGCGAGGACTAATGGTGACAGGAAGCTCTTGATTGGCTGTTGTGTCCCTCGTCATTTGCTTTGGCCAATCAAAACAGACGATATACGAGCGAAAGTTTAATAGTTGGCGCCTGACAAAAGAACATGAGCGTCATCTCAAGACATAATTGAAAACTAACCACGAGCGAGAAGCGCAAGCCCAACTGAGATTGGATTCCGCAGTGGAGTGAGATGTAGAAAACCATGAAGTAGAAAAATGGCTGACAAACGTGGTTTCATTTTCGACCTAAACCATCCTCCCATACATAACAAAGGACGTTGCCTATACCGCCATTGCCCGCCGTTAGGGCTGCCATCCTTAGACCGGTTGTCAGCAAGTTTCTTTAAAGGGATATACCTCCCAGCGCCATTTTTCTCGATCCTCCACATTAAGTAAGGCCCCAAAGGTGTATATCCTTACCGTTAGTCTTTCCCTTGCTAAAAATCCTTTTTAAAATGTGGCGTCTAGGAGATTTTCTGTTGAATATAATGGAACTTTATTTACTAACGACCCGTTACTAAATGATGCATTGCGCGCGTACAATAATCATGACGTTTCATCTGTGTGTGTACAGTTACTAATTTTCTAATAATTACCATGAGATCTAAAATCTAATAGACTAATGCGGTAAAAATTAAAATTAGTTATTCCAATAGATCGCCGAAGCAAAATTATACGACACTAGCCTAGAAAATTATAAATTGTGATTTTAAAATACGAAAATCATTCCGGTTTGTGACGACATAATCAATGGGTTCACGCTGGCTGGACTATTAGGCGCAATGCCAATTGAGACAGTAGCTATGTTTTTCACTGTTGCGAGGAACGAAGTTACCGTCTCATTGACATTAGCTGTGGTAAATACGCGGATGTGATCGTCGCGTGGGTGTTGTGAGGCAGGCAGAAGGTTATAAGGCAGGCAGTATGTTGCTTTAAATAGCGGCAGTGCGTTAAACATAGTATCGGAGATCGGTTTAGATATCGATCGGATCGGTATTGGTATCGCAAAATTTGCGGCAAAGTATCGGTATTACATCTGGTGTATTAAAAATGGTATCTATCAATCCCTAAGCGTCCCTTCATTTTTTTTTCTTCACTTTCGGGCACTTTCACTTCAGCCTTTACTTCGGTGCCGACTTACTCAGTTCTATTTCTGTTCCATTTTCTGTACTGTATGTAGGCTAGTCGTCGTTTTGTAGAGTAGGGCTAAAATTCAAGGCATCTACTATGAGTTTTCATTCGCCAAATGGCGAGTGGCGAACGACATTGGCGAGGGTTTTGCTGGAATGATACCTTATTTTCTTTTCCTTCCATTTCAGTTTGGACTTTGGTGGCAATCCTTGAATGGGGTATTCAGCCGTTCCAGCGGGGATTCTTCTGCGATGACGAGTGTATCCAGTATCCCTACAAGAAACAGACTATCTCGTTTGGTATGATGATAGTCCTGGCTGGCATTCCTCCCTTAATCACAGTAAGTATATAACTGGAAGGTTCCTGAAGGTTCTCCATAAATCTTCAACTCAGCCAACTAATTCTTATTCCCAAAGTGTAGTGTTGAGTAGATCGCAATAAAATACGAAGTTGGAGGATGCAAGTCTTATTATCATAACCTTAAAAGCCATTTTGAGTGATGAATATTCAAGTAAGGTCAATCCTTGGCCAAGAGGTGGGTCCAGGATTTTGTTAAGGTGGATGCTGTACAACAATCTTCGTGTGTAATTGCTAGGAATTTTCGATAGCATTGCCCATATTCTAGACAGAACATCCACGTTTCAGATTCTCCGTCATCTAATATGCTGATGTGGGTCACGTGATCTCGTTTTAGTTAAGAAAATCGCGGCGCTGCTGCGAATAGTGTTGTTCCATTTTTAATTTACCACTATTTTCTTTGTATTGCTCGAAGATTTTACGGTGCTGCATGTAGGAGTTGAAAAGGTGAAAAGGCGCTTTTAACAGACAGGAAGAGAGGTGTGGCTGCATCGTACCGCCATGTTGGATCCGCTCCTGTTTTTGGCTTTATTTGACATCTCTAACCTCAAACAGCGCCGTAGTTCGAGGGAAGCTTAGGGGGCGCCAAAAATGTAAAATATGGATGGGGCGGCAAAATTTTTGGTAGCCTCTAGACGGTTGTAATGCAATCCCACCTTCCTCCCCCCCCCCAAAAAAAAAAATTCGTTGCAAGTTCGTTGCATATTTACACTGTTTTATACAAGTTTGCCAAATTTTTAAACGTTTTGTTTGTTTTTTCTACCAATAGAAAGTGCGGAATAAAAAGCAGGTTTTCATCAACAGTAAATCTTTATAATCTACCACGGCGCCATCTAGTGGCAGTGAAATCGTTAACCTTTATAGTTTATAATGGAAAACGTAAACGTCTGTGTCAGAGCCATGACAACGCAGTAAAAAATATGGTGATGGTTCATTATGATGGTAGTGCAAACAACGCCGAACGGGAAAATGTGTTGGCATTGTACCAGGAAAAGTTCACTCTTTTCATCTCACACTCAGGTTAAAGTGGCAACAAAACCGGATCTGTGAAAGTGAATGCTACCTTAAAAATGCAGGCTGAGTATATGAGCACCTTTTAGTGGTGAGTCATCGGCAAATAACGAGGGTTGGCGAAATTTACTAGGCAAAATTTGTAGTTTATAGCTGACTATCCTTCATTCGACGTGACATTTGCTGCCAAAAACGGGGCAGTTACCACACCTGAAAGAACCGTATTTGTAAGATTGTCAGGAAGTGGAATTATGTTCCTTAGTGCAATATGAATGTGTAACTAAAAACCACATAAGATTTTGTTTGATTGTGATGCTTGAATTTTGAGCAGCTGAACTGTACAGAAGTTTTTGTAGCATTTTTAAAAATTTCTTTACACTTTTTTATGAAAAAACCCATTTATTTTACATTTTTTTATTTAAAAAATCATTAATTTAATTTAATTTAATTTTAATTTAGTTAACGTTGGTGGACGTATTGTTACGTGATGCTTATTGTAGCGTAAGCTAGTTAACTTGCATTGTTGATATTTTCTGTTGGTGAAAAAAAGACATGGCTATGGAGATGTTGTAGCAAATGGTAATGACTGTACAAATATACAGCGTAAAGTAAAACATGGGCATGCCGTGAGAATACATCCGGACCTTACATTCAGAAAATAAATGAAGATACAGTTCAAACGTATCCAGGACTCCTGAATATTATTTTCAACAATTTATTAATTTATTAATTAATTAAATTTAATTAATTAAAAAAAAATTTTATTTAAAAAATAAAAGGAGTTACCTTTTGACCTGATGAGCTTTTGGTAGGTGAACTTGCAACATACACTCGGTAGAAACTCGAACCAAACGTAAATTGGGGCGTCATCAGGTTACACTGTCGACAAATTGGAGCGAAGCAAAGAAACCAACGAACAAACCAGTCAACAAATAAACCAACAAACAAAACAACCCGCCAAATAAACAAACCAACAAACCTCCAAACAAACAAACCAACCTCCAAACAAACCAACCAACCGACAAACAAACCAACCAACCGACAAACAA
>JAHWFP010092075.1:57445-75281 GCA_023313725.1 Lithobius niger | reverse complement strand
ACCGGGACCAATGACCAAAGGGCGGGAGCCTCTCTTGGCAGCTCCAACCGACGTGCCGATGCGAATCCCCGGAACCAATCATGCTGCATGCGACGAACCCTGTCGATACAATTTTAAGTGTGCTTCGTGTGAGTGGCTTTGTTTGTATTTTGTGTGCATTTATAATTTCTGAAACAAGCAGACTCCTAGTTTTGTTTTGCTTGTGTTTGATGGTTTCTGTTTTAGTTCTAGTTCATGTGAGTACTTACGTGTTCATTTGGTGTGGGTATTTTTTTGAAATATCCAACCGTTTTGTTTGATTGATTAGTGATGTACATGTTTGTTTACGTGTGCATGGAGGCTGGCATGTCACAATCCTTGTTCCCTGGAATTGGAGTTTAAATTATAGTTCGTTGCGTTCGAGTGAACTCTAATCCGATTTTATTCGTGTACTTTCACGGCTGTGAGTATGGGGATACGAGCTCTAATGTTTTTTTTTCTAAACGGCAAGCCGTTTTTTTGTTCAGTTAATTTGTTGGCTTTTTCAGCACCCTTTTTATTGAAAGTGGTACGATTTGGTCTATGTTGTGTATGGTATGTCCCCTGCCCACCCCAATTTTGTTTGCGAAAAAAAACGCAACATTAGAAATGCGTATTTCTGTTCAGGTTCTGCCCAAGCTTTGGTCTAAGTTCATTATTTGATGGCAACACACTAGCGTGTATCTAGATTTAGCATGTATCAGCTCGATGGATAGTGGATTCTGTATTGTTGCAGGCAGATGCATATCATGCAAACAATCGCAGAAACAATTCAACTGGCTTCCCGAAGCCCGCGTTGAAGAAGAAAATAAGTCATTCAGTCATGTCGGCCGCCCGATTTTGAGGCCTCAAAATTAAAGACTTCACGCCCTATGTTTTAAAACTGAAAGATTTAAGCGAAAATCAAGACCATTTCATTTTGGTTCTCGGCAACGAGTTAAAACGGTAATAAAGAAGATACCACGACAATGTTACTTTCCCCGCGCCCGAGCATCGTTGCATTTTGTTCGAGTGAGCTATAATCCGATCTTCTGCGCCTCGCGTATTGTTGCACCATTGTTACATGTTGTAGCATTGTAACATTTTGATATTGTCAGCCGCTCCTCCGCCTCCGGTCCACCTTCGCCTCCACCTCCGCATTGGGCTGGATTGATACTTGGGTGGGTGACCGCCTGGGAATCTGGCTGTTGCAGACATAGGGCCTTAGGGCTTCGGGCAGATGACCAGGAGTGGTTAACGCTCGTTAAACCCTTTAACCCTTTTTAACCCGCCTCCGGTCCAGTTTTTGAAACTTCCCGTGCGCAAACGAACTCTAAGGGCACGTTTACGCAACCACTCGCTTTTGCATTCTCGCAGCTAGAAGCTAGAAATCACCTCAAATTCCAACATGGCGGCGGTTTTATGTCTGCCGCCTCGCAACGAAATCAGCAAATAACGTGAGTTCAGAAGCGTTTGGGAAAATTGTTTCGTCACGAGGAATTCTTTATATTATTGGCACGGATTATAAGACTGCAGGTATTATTTACTGAAACGATGTCGGATTTAGCTAATCCATTTAGCGTTGTTACCATGGCAATGTCACCTTTGCCATCGCGATTGAGTTCTAGCTGCATGTGAGAATGCAAAGGCGATTCGCTGTGTAAACGCGCCCTAATAAGCACTGCCTGCCGGCAGTGCTAATAAACCAACCCTCAATGACCCGACAGTTCACACAGTCACTGAATTTCACTGTAGGCAGCCCGCATTTTTTTCCGAATTACCTATGTCACAACAAGGTTTCTGTTCACGAACCTTTCATATCACTGCCGGGCTACTGTACCTCATTAGCGGTTCGGAGCACAACTCAGACTATGGACAGCGAGCAGGGGATGAAACAGAGTGGAGCAGAGTGGAGTGGAGAGTCAACCGTGTAAAAATTTAAATCTAAACTGAAACATTGGTCATTCCAAAGGTAACAATCAATTTCGAAAACCTGGTTTCAACAATGGTCCAAATGTAGGGTTTTTCGGTTTTTTCGAGGGCAAAACTTTTATCTAAAACCACGAAAATACGCCTACGCGAAATCCGGAATGATTTCTTGTCTTTCGACACCTTTCTCATATTTTTAGGCCTCCTACTGCCACAGGAGAAGAGGTTATACGCGACGGAAAGCCAATGGGCTCGAAATTGGCTCGAGATAGCGGCCGTGTCAGTATGGCTCAGCGGTAGGGCCTTGGCCTTTGATTTCAAAGGTCCCGGGTTCGATTCCCCGCTGAGGCAGTCTGACATATAAGTCCAAAAGGCAACGTAAATAGGTTTGCATCTGTATTTAAAACAGGAGAAGAGGTACATAATTATATATGTGTACACCGACCGTAAGTTTTTAATGATTAAGACTAGCCACATACAAGACTACCTATACGTAAAGGCTTAACGTTAGAAATTCGACGCGTCGTCCAGTTAGCCACCGATTCTGCCACCAGTCGCGCTACTTACGCCCCAAAAATGAACAGCTCTAGCATGCGGACTGAACTGTGAAAGGTACGGGTGACACGCGATACGTGAATTTTAAACTTAAAACACTGCATTGACACCAAGTAATTAAACTTTAGCAACAATGGCTTCACGCTACGTACCTCTTTGTTCACTCGACGACAAAACAAAGCCTCCGGAGGTTTAATTTCATGAATTTCAAGCACAAGAGCAGCCAAGGTACGTGTGTATTGTTTTGATGTAAGGACTTTCCTCCCAGCGCCATTTTTCTCGATCCTCCACATCAAGTATGGCCCCCAAAGGTCTATTTCCTTACCGTTAGTCAATCCCTAGCTAAAAATCCGTTTTAAAATGTGGCGTCTCGGAGTTTTTCTGTTGAATCGACATTGGTGAGTTAGTACTCCAGCGAATTTTTTGATAAATCATAACACTATGGGACATGTTATTCCATACTAGGTGAGATGGCGATTCAGAGTGACAGCATTCCAGATCGAGTTCAAGCTAACAGTAGAGCACACATTTGTGTAATAATAAAAATAACTGCCGGCCAAATCCATGCCTGTACTTTCAATCCGTCATAACATCGAAGTGTACGCCCACATTAATTCAACAGCCAAATGTCCTTATTTTCAAGGCATTATGGGGTGGGGGAGATTGAGGCTTAATGGACTTGAGGCCTTAAAGGAAAAGATCCGAAATAACATCAATGTGAATTCCCAAGATTCTGCAACTACCGTAATTAGGAAGCGTAGTACTTGGTTGCGGTAGTACGAGTCTGTAACATCGCAAGGATCTACAGGGCCCTAGGGCACGTTTACGCTAACACTCGCTTTTGCGTTCTCGCAGCTAGAAGCTAGAAATCACCTCAAATTCCAACATGGCGGCGGTTTTATGTCTGCCGCCTCGCAACGAAAACAGCATATAACGTGAGTTCAGAAGCGTTTGGGAAAATTGTTTCGTCATGAGGAATTCTTTATATGATTGGCACGGATTATAAGTCTGCAAGTATTTACTCAAACGATGTCGGCTTTGGCTAATCCATTTAGCGTTGTTACCATGGTAATGTCACCTTTTTCCATCGCGATTGAGTTCTAGCTGCGAGAATGCAAAGGCGAGTCGTGGCGTAAACGCGCTCTTACAGGGGAAACTAACTCCAGTACCCTTGTTATTATTGTTTCATAAGATCCATTGTACAACCAATCATTATACAATGTTCCGTTTAGATGATTTTCCAGACAATTTATTTGTGCAAATATTAGATAGTTATGGGCCCTTTTCCAGTTAGACGACCGTTCGACGGCCCACTACGGGTCATCAATCTTCGGCTGTCTTCGATCCTGCACTGCAGTTACGAAAAATGCGACACATTACGCTTCGCAGGAGAACCCACGCATGGATTTATGCGCGCAAGTTTTTGCCGTAGCAATTTACACCTAAATATACGAGAAAACAGAAACCCCGTTATTAAGGTTACAGCAGTAATAAGGGCTCCAATCGACCGAGAATGCTTGGCAACGAGCATTACAAATCTAACAAAGGCTTAACGAAGGATTTAATAAATATACACAAATCGTTGTAAATCGTGTAAAGGATAGTGGAAAGCAAGCCAAACAGCAAAACTGTATAAGGTAGTGACATGACGTAGTATTATTGGAGCCGGTAACAGGGTTAGCTGCAAGGTGCACTGGTGGGGTAAACGAAGGTCGTCTTACTAAAGCCATTGCTATTAGACTGGATTTCTTATACGCGCAATTTTTGTTGTTAGAGAAAGCAACGTTTTTTTAAGCGTAAGAAAACCGCTCTCAAAGCACTGTCTTGAGTAGAAGTGCCGTTGTTTTCCCTTACATTTTAATCTAGTGCACCTTGTAGCTATGCCCTCCAAATGATATCTCCTAGCCAATATGACGTCACTTGACGCTGCCCTATTGCTGTACTCCGTTATTTCTAGTGTATGATTTTCGCTATTTGACTTATTTTCGTGTTTCAGTTATCTACAAAATAAGATTGTAGAAACCAAGATTACTACTTTTAAGCAATAGTTTTAAGAGTTAAGCAAGAACCAACGGCACCGCGCGTCTAGTAGGAGGGAAGCAATGGGGGAAGCTTTTCAGGACAGCATGCTTCTCGAAGGGGCAGCTTCGAGATCGTCTTGAGCCTAATTTCTTTCCGCCAGAATGTACTACATGAATGAGACTGGCTGATGTTTCCGCTAACATGACCATGGAAGAATATAAAAGAAGTGATCATAGAAAGGGGGAGGGGAAGTTTTAGTGGTGGGGTGGGTGATTTGAGTGGCAGGATGCGCTGATTGAGTGAGCGAAGCGAACGAAAATCAGGGTTTATTAGCCAGTGTGCACAAAAGTTTTAAGAAACTTAATTCGGCCGGGGATATACCATTAACTACCATACCTAACCAGTGTGCAAACCGTGCATTCAACACAGCCTTCACACAGCATTTCACAGGCTTCAGCTAGTCTTTATGAAGTTTAATGCCATATGCCGGAACGCAATGCAATCCCATAGATATTGTGGATGATCTGAAGTAAACGATTAATTAGGCCTACCAGACACTGGTCTGATTTTGAGGGTTGCTAAATAGATTTAGCCGTCATCGATTTCTGAAATGATCCAGCTGCGAAAATTGCAAGGGTTTTCTCATGGAGGTTTGTTGGTGGTTGGGAGGCAACGGCTTCTCTTGTATGTGTGTTTGTGGGTTGGCTTCGAGAAAATCGTTGACAATTACGAAACACCAGGAGTAGGCTAGATTACCGGAGTGTGCAATTCCGCATATGGACGAGGAACAATGCTGTTAGTTATCGATTTTGACACCAGTTGACCGAATAATGATTATGGCGGATTAAAGATGAAATAAAGTTCTTTGTGACGGCTCCCCTCCCTCCCCCCACCATTGGCTGGCTTAGTTATAGAAGCAAAACCCATAAGGCAAACTCCGCCCCATAAATAACAAAAAAAAAACGAACACAGAAACAAATCAAACAGCAGTAATTATCAAAGAACGCAGAACTCAAATAAACTCTCAAACAAATCTACTCGGTCGGACACAAAGGGACCCTACTGTCCTCAAGTTTTGCACAGAAAGACATTTTGTTATTAGTGAAAATTGATAGGTCTACCAAGGGTTCAAATCTGTTGATAAGTGAATAAGGATTAAAATGAACGCTACGGGAAATATTTTTCGCCCTTTTTTTTTTAACAAATTCCAGATTAATTTTTTATTTTTAAAGTTGAGTTTGCCCCAGTCACGTAAAAAAAAATCGCTCAACCATTCCTACGAAAATTTGTACAAACAGTAACTGCATGAAAACATGTAGAGTGATCAAAAGGGTAAGTGAAGCTACTTATCTGGGCTTCCAAACTGACTCTCAGTGGACGTACAAAGAGCAGATTGACAAACTCATTAAAAAACTAAGTCTTTACCATATAAGGTATCTCATAAACACAAAAAATTTAAAAAATGACCTATACTTTTCTTGGGTAAAGAGTCAAATTAGATATGGCATTGAAATTTATGGCTTTGCCGCTGGCTGCCACCTAAACAGACTACAAAAATTACAAAATAGAATTATAAAAATTTTGTTCAGTGAATATAGAAATTTAAAAACTAAGGAGGTTTATAGGAAAACTGAAATTCTTAAAATAAGACAGCGGAGAGATTTTGTGGTTGTTCTAAAAAGAATTTTTTATGATGAAAACAAAATCAGTTCCAACACCAAAAATACATATCTGCGAAAAACAACTTACCGATATGAGGTACCCTTTGTGAGGAACCATTACGGTGAAAGAACAAACAGCTACAAAATCCCTTACATCTTCAATGAAACGCCATTGCAACTGCTTTAACTTAAAAAAAAAATGTCAACCATTAGAAAGCATCTAACCGTTTACTTTTTAGACCGACAACTAATAGATTAGCTTTTCTTTGTTTACATGCCCATAAGGCTTTTTTTTAGCATGCTTTGTTTTTGATAATGTTTAAATTTTGCTTACGATATCATTAAGCTATAGGCAGTTTGTTTCTAATATAGTTTATGATTTTTTTAGGTATTTTATTGCTGATATGACACTATATTGTTTACAATATTTCTGATATTGTTAGCAGTGTTATGTTTTCATTTCCTGATTTTTAATGGTATTATCAGTTGCAAGAGTATTGGCTAAGTGCCTAACCATATGTTCCTAATTTGCTATCAAACTGTTTTGCTGTTTAAACACCATATTTTTGGTTTTTTTTCCTCGCGCCATGGCCTTGTATATTTATTAGGTTGTAAGCCGGCACACACAAGTTCTTACAGAACTTCGGGCCAATTGCTAAATAAGTTCATTATTATTATTATTATTATTATATTACTAGAGGAAGGCCGGTCACATTGCCCGGGACACATTTCCCGGGACATTTTCCCGAAGACTTGTCAGATTGATCGACCACTCATGCCTGGCTCCTTTTTGGCTGCAGGCAGAGTGGGAGAGTGCATTTTCAATGCAGGCGCGAGGAGGGGAGAAGTGGTTTTCCTTTAGGCTTTCCTTAGGCTTTCCTTTTCCTTTTAGCCGGTCTCCGATATTGTTATAAAGATGTATATTTAATGGCCACCTCCCGTTTTTCGACCAGCTGGAGGTCTAGTTCCAAACAACTTTACCACATTTGCAAACCAATAAGTGTGAAGCCTACTTAAGCCAATACTAATTGCCGATTTTCGACATATACTCTTCCTATATTTTGTTAAACCATTCAAGGCCTACGGTTGACGATGTTCTGTATTTATAAACTCAGAAGCTAGTTAACTTAAACGGGTGCATTGGAAAGTGGTTCCAACCAAGGTACCAAATTTCTAATTTTAACTAGAGGACCGGTCATTGTTTATGACCGGGCAGGGGGTGGACTGAACGAAATGAAAAATGTGACAGCCAAATTTTCAATAACGCCCCT
The DNA here is from genome assembly GCA_023313725.1 of Lithobius niger. Classification (NCBI taxonomy): domain Eukaryota; kingdom Metazoa; phylum Arthropoda; class Chilopoda; order Lithobiomorpha; family Lithobiidae; genus Lithobius; species Lithobius niger. The sequence goes on along the minus strand of JAHWFP010092075.1, from coordinate 67,846 downwards.
CCCTCCCTCCTTCAAAACCTTGAAAAATGTTGACCCCCCCCCCTCCCACACTCACGGTCCAAAAATAATGTACCCCACGCCCCCTCCCAAGAAAATGCTCTTTTTGTATGCCGATTGAGACTGTCTGCAGATAATTTCCTGTATGGCCAAATTAAGTAAGGAGCACTCCTCACTGACCAAGTTACCACTAGTTGTAAGGGAACTGTGCTTCGTTTCTAATTTCTCTAACTTGTGGTTTTTGGATAAACTCTAATTTAGGAATTTCCAGTTTGAAAAATGTTTGTCCGTGTTGTGTTTGAAATTGCTTCTTTTTAAAGGTGACGAAAGGTGTTCAGTTTCACGCCGTACGAAGCAGAACAAAGGGGCTTCTCGTCCTGTGCTAGTATTTCTCCGTCTGTTTGTCTGTGTCTACGATAACTTTCGAAAACTTGTCCGACTCATTTCAATTCCAGGTGACTCATTCCAGGTGTGGTCACCTTCCCTCTTGGGTGACATTGACATGGTAGAAGCAGAGTTGGACTGAGTCACTTTTTTTTACCCCTGTGACTCGAAAATAGGTTGACTCGGGACCCGGATTGCACTAGTGACCTGCCAACCCCGGTGGTCCTACGACCCGGCTTTCTGGATCGACTTGGTGACCTGGCTTGACCCAGTGACCCGGCTAAACCAGGGTTTACCTACCCTACGACCCGGTCGGATCTGGATTAACGCGCAGGACCTGGCTTGGCCCAGCGATCTTGGGCAGAAAGGGAAACAACTGAAAATAAGGTTCCAGAAAAATTCGCACCTCTAAATCCTCCCCCCCCCCCACCCCTCCAGCTCTATAAGCCAACTCATTTTCAACAATTCTCGTGTCTCGTGCCCATGTAGCTAATTTTTTAACTGCAACGAATGCTTTACTTGTACACTCAAATCAAATACGACTCTTGTTTCTCCCCCCAACCCCCCCCCCACCTCCCCACCACCCACGATGGATGATGGATAGGCCACTGCAACAACTACCGTATACTGATATTATTACAACAGTAACAATGAAACGCTGGATTTACTTGTGTTAAAGGGACCTAAGCATGGTAGGTTCCTTTAACTTTAATTTTCTCGCCATATCAGGGCCGGATTTAAAAGTACTTCCGAGAGGCCCGGGCCTATAGCGGCAGTTTTTTAGGGGCGGCCTAACTGCCTAAACACACTTGAACGTGAGAAAATCTGGTGCGAGTTTCGCGGGCCTCTCATGAAAATTTATTAACTAAAAGCGGGCGCCATCAATTGTTAGAATTAGGCTAACTTCAGATCAGACCAAAAATGTTACGAAACAACGCCTTTTGTCAAGAAATGACGCTATAAATAAGTTGTTGCTATCCTGTGCAATTATACACACCAATAATGCTTTCCACAACAGTAACGGTACAACGGGTTCGAGTCCCAGTCGGGGCTCCTGTATCCTCACAAGGCCAGTCTTTAATGCAGACTGCTTGCTTCATTTATAATTGAGTAATTATTCAGCTGCAGTTTATATTGCTGCATGTAGCAGGCGCATCTTGTTTCTTCATTTCGAGCAATATGCTAAATTCTTCCATGCAGCAACAAATGCAGCTATGCTTTTGGATTTTGGACTTTCTGCATGCTAACCATTGAAAAATGTGAACTTAATTTGTGATTATCAGACTGATCCTCAATTTGAGAGAATACATACAGGGCAACAAAATCGAGTGCGATGGTGGTAGGCAGCGCTAGGATGTTTTTCTAAGGGACAGAGAAAACTGTTCCGCCCCCCCCCCCCCCCCTTCCCCCCTACCACCACCAGTAAGAAACCAAACAAAACTGTTTCCAAAATGAAAACGATAAAAAAAAATTATTTTCTAGACTAAATTGAACTTGGGTAAACTTTTCCTACGTTCCTTTCATGCTTTCTTTTGTGCTTCCCTTAGCCCCCCCCCCCCCTACTAGCTACGAGGGAAACAAGACTCGTATTTGATTGAGTGTACAAGTTAATATTTGTTGTAGTAAAAAAATTCACTAAATGGGCACGAGACATGAGAATTGTTGAGAATGAGTTTGCTTATACGGCTGGAGGGGGGGGGGATGAGGAATTTATAGTTGCGAATTTTTCTCGAACCGTATTTCCAGTTGTTTCCCTTCCTGCCGTAGATAACTGTGCCAAGCCAGGTCCTGCCGCGTCAATCCAGATCTAACTGGGTTAAGAGCAGGTAAATCCAGGTCTGACCAGGTCCCTGGGTCAAGCCAGGTCAGCCTGGTCACCGGGTCTGGCCAGGTAACCAGGTCAGGTCGATCCAGAAAGCCGGATCGTAGGGCCACCGGAGCTGGCGGGTCACTGGTTCAGTCCGGGCCCCCTTGAGGTTAGTATTGACGGTGGGTGTTGCCCACCCATGCCACACTGTGGCAATGCCTCAGGTAAGAACTCCTTTGCTCTGCCCAGAGATCTCTGTCTCACAAAGCCAGCGGTGAAACAAATTTTAAAAAGTTTCGTGGAATGCGAAACGTCCCTTCCTCAAGTGAATCGGTCAGCCACAGGCAACGTGAACATTAGAATACGTTTAGGTAATTTTACGTGCTTCGTTACTGCACGGCATTTGTTTCTGCCGATTTTACGTGTTCCGTTATTGTGTGGCATTTGTTTCCGCCGAGTTTACGTGTTTTGTTATTGTGTGGCATTTACGAATCTCTATTCAACATCTGTGACCGTCCGTGGTGGACCTCTCCGCCACGAGGCACAATCCCAAACTTCGCCATTTTGTCAGCCCTGTCCCAGACGACCGGGAATGGGCAGTAGACACCCTTACTCTACCTTGGAACCACCTCTTCTGGTACCTCTTCCTACTGTTCAAGCTTCTTCCTTTGGTCTTCTTCAAGATTGCTAATCCCCCCCCCCCCGACGACTCATTCTAGTGGCACCAATTTGACCAGCGACAGCAATGTCAATCTTCCTCATTGCCTACCGAACATTCCAGAACAACTCTCCCAGCATCAAGGGACCAGGTTCCTGCAACGACCGAAATCACTGTCACTACACGGGTGGCTACTATCATCCGACTCCTCGAAACAACAGGCATTTCTTCGGAGCAGGTCTTCCGCATGGCCTCCATTCATCTACCGACAAAATCTACGACAGCCAGTGGTGCACATGGTTTCGTTTGTGTCTCCCATGGAAGGTTAGTCCAATCAATCCTTCTCTTCCTGATTACCTAACCTTCGTCATCGGCCTCTTTAAAGAAAGGGTGCCTTCGAAAATTGACTCTAGTTGAGTTACTCAGGGTTCTCTTGGATCATGGAATAACTCAAAATAGTCAACCCAGGCGCTCCTGATGAAGCATTAGTATACACAATCACTTCATTCCTATACGGAGTTAAAACACGCGGTTGCGAGATTTTGAGTTACTCCGGGCAGTTGAGTCAGTTTTCGAAGGCACCCAACTCAAGGGCTCAACAATCTTTGTTTAGCGATCAGCCCTGAACTCTGTATTCAAAGCTGCAGGCAGCCTACACGTTCTGAATGATTTTCGTACCTCTTCTCTTGTCAAATCTTTTGACATCAAGAGGCCGGTAACACGGTGTCTGTTTCAAGACTGGGACCTTTCCATAGTCTTAACGTCACTTCTTTTGGAATCGTATGGACCACTCTCTTCATGTTACATCCCATTATCTCAAGCCGAAGGACTGTACCTCCTTGGTCCTTTAGTGGCTGCCAGGCGGATCCTCTAAACCCCTTAAGCAATATGGTCGCCTCGCCTAATGACACTGTTGACAACTCAAAGTCTTACCTTTTGAGGGAGCCAGCTTGCAGCCCTGGCATGCCCGTCAAGGTGGCGCCCGCCACCATTTGACGAGGTCTGTGGAATGCTAAAAGCTCAGGTAATGTATATTTTTGTCGGCATGTAAAAACATCAAAATACCAGGGCCACCTGGTTGAGTTTGGTTTCTATTGCCTAACCGGAAATATACAGCATTTTCACGTTTGTGGCTACCTGCCTATATGCATTTTCTTGTTGCACACCATAAGAGTAAAGTGAATGATGTGTTTCTCGCGAATCTCATTTAGGCGAGAGCAGAGGCGAGAACGTGGGCAGCAGGTTCCCGCCATGTTTCTTCAGTTTTTAAAACTATTGTTTTAATGTGACATTGCTGTTATGTTTTCATAAGACTTTACAATAATTTGTTTTAATGCAATTAATTCAATAAATAGATTGTAGGATTGGGCTCTCACGAATCTCACTCAGACGAGAACAGGAAGTTAGCTCCGCCATGTTGGCGTTACCGACGTCGGCGAAGCTCCTGCAAGACTGCAGATTGCGAAGGTTTGAATGTATTGTTTCTAGTACTGTTGCAACCCCCTGCTTACACTGAAAAGACCACACCAGACCTATCTGCTTCAGTAATTATACAGATCGGAGGTTTACAGATCTATACAGTAAATCTCCCTTAGAGGACGCTTATTTCGCTTTCATTCTTATTATGCCCTTATTAGGGAAATGACGTCATCTTTCTTGATCATTGGACTTTTGCATATTAGGGCAATGAAGTTACTTTCCTGACTCGCCGGAGTTTAACGGAAGTACGAAGGTGCTTTACAGATCAGGGTACGTTTAACATGGTGCTTCAGCTGCATTAAAATGTCTGTTAGGCCTAATTTGAAACACCTGCGCCGACACAAACGGAATTGCCGATCGACTGACGAAATGTGATGGGGGGGGAGGGCTAATATTGCCACGCCAAATAGAGGTAAACATCATAAACGTAACAAAGCTAAACACCGTAAATCAAAATTGCTTCGTAAATCGAAAATCGAAATCATAAATCGAAACTGAAACTGTAAAACGAAATTACTTCGAAGAATCGTTTTGCGAAAAGAAAACAAAAATAATTCTCAAACCGAATCCCACTCGTGCTTCTGTGAAATATACTCAACTCCTTTCCGACAAATTTTCCTCGACATTCGGTCCCGGGAAATTAAATTTGGAAAGGTGTTTCGTGCTAAAACACACAAACTGGCGATTCAATACAAGCACTTGTGGTATTATAGCCGAAAATCCCTCAGCTAAATGTAATGGTGAGACTCAGACCGAAAGCAAAAGAAATAATTTCCAGATGGTTTTTGAACTTCCATTGCCTGACTCTTTCATTACGTTACGACTGAACGCATAAAATTAGCACTATATTGAATTCATCTTACCATAAATTCAAAGGACGGGCTTTTCTTCCCCGAACAATTCATCCCGAGTAAACAGTTCGTCCCCGGAATGTGCATCCCCATGCAGGCTACAGAATTAACCGTTCATTGAGGGCACAACTGGCAGTGATTCGTCAGGGATCACCGAATCAGAACTGTAGGGACCGCGCAGGAACAATAAACATACTCAGGGCCCATTTATAATATTGATTTCGACGCGTACGCGTGAGGCCCCATTTATAATATGGATTTCGACGCGTACGCGTGACGCTCGGCGCGTGAAGCACGAGTTTTTCCCATGGTCAACGCTTAAGCGCGAGCATTTATAAATGTAGAGCAGGTGGGCCAACGCGCGCGTTTTGCTATTTTCAAGCGTCACGCGAATATCTACCGGACTTTGATCGGTGAGCGCCAAGTTCGCACGCACGTTCGCAGTGCTCGCACGCTTAGTTGTTGCATGCTGGGATAGGAAAATGGCGGCATCAACGGATTCTATCGGCGCCACAAGAAAGGAAAACGTGGTGTGCTGAAAGATTGAATGCTCAAAATAAACGGTCAAATATCTTAATTACAGTGACCTTGAGCCGAATGGCATCGAATCTTGCCGTTGTAGAAGAAGGGGGAAGTTGTGAAACAGCATAGTTGGATCGGAGTAGCGGTCAGCATTAGCAAGTTCACGTGCCTGCTCGAGTGTTTGATTTGGAAATGAAAGAGCGTTTGCCTGAGCCTGAAGATGTCACGAGCGGGCCAAGTAGACTCTCCACGCGCATTGCTTTGCTCATGAACTGGCGTACGCGCCGAGCGTCGAGCGTCACGCGTACGCGTCGAAATCAATATTATAAATGGGGCCTGACTCTCTGCGCGTGAAACTAGAGTTTTTCCCATGCTGAACGCATAAGCGCGACCATTTACAATTGTAGATCAGGTGGGTCAACGCGCGTGTTTTGCTACCATTTTCAAGCGTCACGCGAATGTCTCCTGGATCGGCGAGCGCCACGCGACGCTCGCACGCTTAGTTCAGCATGCTGGGATAAAAAAAAAATGGCGGCATCAGCGGATTCCATCGGCGCCGATTGGCGCCACAAGAAAGGAAAACCTGGTGTGCTAAAAGGTTGAATGCTTAAAATAAATGGCCAGATATCTTAATTACAGTGACCTTGACACGTATGGCATCGAATCTAGGTGCTATATAGAAGGGGAAAGTTGTGAAACAGCATAGTTGGAACGGAGTATCGACCAGCATTATCAAGCTCACGCGTTTGATTTGTAAATGAAAGAGCGTTTGCTTTAGCGTGACGATACCACGAGCGGGCCAAGCCGATTGTCCACACGCACTGCTTTGCTCATGAACTGGCGTACGCGTCGAGCGTCGAGCGCCACACTCACGTACAAGCGTTTATACTGTAAACGCAGCCTAAATCTTCCCCAATTAGAATTGCCGGAAAGTCACTGCCGGATTCACGTAGAGGAGAATTTCGTAATTAATATACGAAGAATGAGCCTCCACACGTGTTTGATCAGTTCCGATTGCAGTGACCCTTGCAAAATTGTCCAAGAACTTTTCAACTTAGGGATTTCCGGTTCACGTACATGAAGCTTTTGGTGTAATTCCAACCAAAGTTCCGTTAGCATACATCATGAGAATAAGCAACTTTCATTCAGCTGTTTTTTTGTTTTGTTTTGTTTTTTTTTCATAATTTTTAACGCCCTGATTTAATAGCAGCTTTTGTTGAACGCTATCCAGACACCCGCTAGGATGCCTCCGCCAAGTAGATGAAATTTAATTGATTCAGAACTTAATTCCTGCCGTCACAATATTAAATTTTTTAAATTGTTAATAATTGTTCAGTTGATATCGTTTCATTGTTTATTCAGCCCCATTTATCATTTATTTGCTTTGATAATTGTTGTGTTTCATGTTACCGTACGATTGTAATCAGACGGTGCTGTTTGCAATGATTGGAGCGAAGCGAGGTCGAAGGCCGAGCGGAGCCCCTTTTATGAATCCACTCCAATGTAACCGTTGTATCCGCATCACGAAATAACCACTGCATCAATTAAAACCAGATTTTGTACATTGATAACGTTACACCCGGCGGTGGGTTTAATAAAGAAAATTTAACATCGGACATGTTGTTGAGGAATAATAAGGTGACAAAATGTACAGGTGGTGTGAGCTGCTCACCTAATTGCTTACCAATAGTTTCCGAAGCGCGAAAATCTGCCGCAGCGTTAATAAATGTCAAGATGGATGTAAAGCATGCTCAAATTTCCGCCAGAATTAATTCTCAAATGGACTCCAAATTTGATGCTTTCCAACAAAATTTCTTCAAATTTGAGGGTGCTTTGTCTACATTGAAAAACTAAAATCGGAACACCGCTCGTCGCAACCACCGTCAGCACCATCCAGCGACATGCTATGAAAGCAAATGGACAAAGAAACAAGATGCGATGACGCCAGCGAAAAGATGGGCCAAAACGCTGTTTCTAATGCAACACGGATTATTTGCAATTGCTACCCTTTATTTTGTCGACAGTGTAAATGATGACGCCCTAGCTATTTAGCAGGTTATTTATTTATTTTCTATATTAGTCTTAGTGTTTGTTTTATGGGGTACGTGACATTGATAGAGGTTACCGCTGCTTAATAAATACAAATCCATGCCTAAAAGACACTTACAAGCTTACAGCTTATTTCAAGTCTATTGGCGAAAATTCACCAAGCAGTAAAAAAAGATCGTTGCAGATCGTTGGAATCGGGTGCGTAGATCCACTAACGAAGAAAACCTCAACATTCAAGTCTTGGAACGTGTTCTTAAAGGCCTCTCCAGACAGAAGAAAATTTCGTACGAAGCTATGCGCAACTACGTGCCTACAAGGTCAACATTGCAGCATTCGTGTGGTTGGTGTTGCGTTAAGGACGAATATTGAAGTCTTTTTTACACCATACTACGTCGGCGTGCAGCCGCGAGCAGCCAGTCTGGATAGGGCTTAAGTGTCTGCAATATCGTTGATTTTGTGTTACTGGCTAACTAGCTAGTTAGCTAAACAGAAGCTGGCTAGCGGGTCACATGGCTCCCATGTTAATTCCCGTAGGGTATAAAAACACCTGTACAGCTCGCCAGAGAAAGTTGGCAAATCTAAATTTCGGCACAAAGGGGACTGTATATAGAGCCTTTTTTTCTAAAATGTGGGTTGCATCTAGAAGCACGTATGCTCTGAAGTGCAAAATTGCTGCAATAACCATTGTTTGTATTGTTAGCCCACAGTTGCTTAAGTGCTATACGGTTTTTGTGTCAGTATACTTTGCCAGAATACGTTGTTTAGTTTGTTTGTTTGTTTAACAGGGCAGACGGCCCGAGCGGTTGACGCTCTTAAATGGTGTGTTTGCAGAAGAGTTGAAAGCAAACGAAAACCGTGAACACAGGGTCCAATCCAGTAGAAAAAAAAAAGGATTTCTTTAAAGAAGTAAGCTTTCTTTAATAAACGTGATGGAACCACTGACAAGCCAAATTTTGTCACATTGCTTCTCGCACCTACTTTTATTGCTGCCATTCGATCTTGTTAAGGCCTCTCCAGACAGAAGAATATTTCGTGCGAAGCTATGCGTAACTACGTGCCTAAAAGGTCAACATTGCAGCAATATTGTGGTTGGCGTTGCGTTAAGTACGAATATTGAAGTCTTTGTTCCTCCATACTACGTCGGCGTGCAGCCGCGAGCAGCCAGTCTGGTTAGGGCTTTAGAGGATAGGCAGGTTAGTTGCACTGGCTTCAATTCACTGGACAGGTTGTGCTTTTTCACTGGGCGATAACAAAATTTGCAATCGATGAAAGCACAGAATGAAAACGTAGATGACGGTAGGAAGAACCTGAAAAGTCCTATGAAAGTTCTGATAATACCCAGGACAACTCCCTTATTCTATTGCAGTTTCTTAATCGCATTAACAAAATTATACATGTATCAACATTCTCCCACTGAAAATGTTGATGAAGAGAGGCGCGATGCGTTTTGCGTGATCTAAGGCTTATGAAAGTTGTGCTCTCCACCCAAAAACTAAATCTGGCATAAGAGAAGCTACCAAGTTTCCAAAAGTGGTCGGCCTTTGAAAGTAGTGGTAACATTCATCCAGGAAAAGGCCGCCAAGGTTAACCCTATTAACTAGAAAAATTTGCGAATTACCTTCTTCTTTAATTTTTCTGCATGACTCTTCACTGCTGATACGTGTTGGACTTAGAACTGTACAATTATATGACTCCTATATTTGCATTTACGCAATTCGTCATATTTGCATGATATCACTACTTTGAAAGGCTGACACTTTTGGAAATTCGGAGGCTTCTCTTAGACCAGATTTGGTTTTGAGTGGTTTATTTCACCAAGTTCAACATCAACAACTTCAAGTTCTCTTTTCTGTTCTGCTCCACTTAAATTTTATCAAATTCTATCATTTTCTTAAATTCCTTTTCTGTTCTCCTCCACTTAAATTTTATCAAATTCTCTCATTTTCTTAAATTCCTTTTCTGTTCTCCTCCACTTAAATTTTGTCAAATTCTCTCATTTTCTTAAATTCCTTTTCTGTTTTCCTCCATTTTTTTTTCTGAAAACGTTAAATTTGATCAGACTTTCTCATTTTTTCTTGTCTTCTCATCATCAGTTCCTGCCAGCTCAGTTTCATCTCCACCATTAAGTCGTTCACATCCATGCAGAAACTTTTCCTGTTGCGTGGCGCGTGTTTGTTGCTTTTCGTTTAGGTTTATTTTTCGTTCGTTTAATTTTCGGGCTGATAAACAAATTCAGGCACTTTCAATGAAAAATAAAACAGGAAATTTACAGGAAACTCCAGGTTTTCCAAGCCTTCCAAATTTCAGTCAGGATTCAAGCATGTTAAGGTTTTCAAGGTACTATGAGAACCCTGATAAGCGAATAACTTGGCATTTACAACAAACCGAAATGTGTTGCGCCGTTTTTGAAACGAGCTATCTAGTTTGGACCGAGATTCCTGCACAAAATTAAGAACATTTTGCAAGGCCGCTAAAAGTTACTTAAGTGGTTCTCAAGAGCGCACGCATGGTTTCTTAGCGCTTGAACAGTTTTTTTTTATCACATTGTCTAAAAAGAGCTCTTGCACCAAACACTTCCCGGAGCCGATATTCATATTAGCCCTTTGCTTCATTCACATGATCACCTCGAAACGAATCTAAAGGCCGGCCGTTCA
>JAHWFP010092075.1:30208-43277 GCA_023313725.1 Lithobius niger | reverse complement strand
CCCCACAGGCCATAATCCCCAAACAAGAATTAATAGTGATAAAATAAAATAAAATCGTTCTTAATGTTTTTATTATTAAAAATGAGCAGTAGAGAATGTAGTACATAAAACAGAATAGCAGAAAATGTAGAACATAAATTAATAAAGGTTACTAGTTGTTCCCCGGCGTAACATACGCCGGTCTAGCTAATTCCCGCTGCTTCAACTCAGCTGTAATAGTCAGCACTATTGAAGTAATAGTGTTTGTTTCTAATTGTTAGCGCATATCCGTTCTCATTGTCGGCCGCTCGCCCTCTTTCTTTGCTACCGTGGAAAGAATGAGCCTGTTCGCCCTCTTGCTGATTGTTGAAGCTTCGTTTGTTTAATCCTCCCTAATAAAGCCTCATTAAGTCTGCTCACATCATTAAGTCTGCTCCTATGCGAAATATATATAGACTAGAGGAAGCCCGTGCTATGCACGGGGCCGGTCATGAATTAAGTTTACAGACTTACCCCCCCCCCCTCCCGGCCCCACTCCCACTCCCCACTTCCAACCACCTCACTCCCACTCCCCACTGCCCACTCCCAATCCCCTCACTCCCACTTCCATTTTTGCACACACTGGCTAAGAAACCAGTGGCGGCCTAACAATGGCTCATTATTGTTTTGTTTTTACTCACAGAGCTTTAATCGTAAACGACTACTTTGCAAGATAGCAATGATCAGCCTCGTGCTCAGCAGTGATTGTTGTTGTCCACTTTGAAACAAGTCCGCTCAGCTCTGAAGGCCTTCATCTGCGAATTAAATAAGCCATTGCATCGTTTCCAGCTGCCAATTTCTCGAAATTAACAACGTAGCTTAGTTTGATTTAAAACTATACGCATTTAGCTGAAACATGGATTCTTTCAAAGGATTTTAGCGAGCGTTAACCGCACCCGGTCGTCTGCCCGACGAAGCCCTAAGGCCCTAAGGCCCTGGATTCTTTCTTACGATATTTTATTTGGAGCCATGGCCCTCAGCCGTACGCCCCATCTAACAACTTAACACTACACAATTTACACATCATCAGCCTTTCACCTAACACCTAACTCTTTACACAAAACACGCGCCATACAACGTTGCTTCTTCAGACTGCACACACTACACCGCCTTCTCTTTCCCATTTAGGGAAAGTTCTGGCAGTCCATCAGGTTTCCAGCGTCAGGCTTTCCACATACACTGCACACACGCATATCACACTCCACCCGCCCACTTTCCCTCTCCCATCTAGGGACAGTTCCAGTGGGCCTTGTAGTCACATAGTGAACAACCAGGGACCTACCGATGTCAGTCTCATCAAACAGCAGCAGCCCTAGAGAGAACAGAGTGAACAGAACTACCCTGCCTTAAACCTGTACTCCTGCAACCTTGCAAAATTTTGCAACCATCCGCAATTTCACGAAGGCATGTCTATTGGCCGACTCAGAAAGCAAGTCTTGCCATGTGGACATCCCATGCATCCAGGGGGCTAACATTAACCGCGCTGCTGTGTACTTTGTGCAGTGCACGAGAATATGTTCTGGCGTTTCCTCAACACCACACACTTGACAATTCGACGTACCTGCCCACCCAAAGCGAAAAGCATGCGATCGCAGACGCGTATGGCCCACACGCAACCGAAACACGACCTGCGCGTCTTTAAAAGGCAACTTGTCTACAAGCGACTTCACTCCACAAATCGGACGTAGCCCATAAAAATTTCTAGCTAAAGCACTCTGGTCCCAATCCCGTTGCCATGCTACTTTGGCCCACTCTCTGACAATTGGTCTGCGCATCTGCGCTGACAACACCGGGGCAACAGTCTGGCATTCACCAGCTAATGCTTCGCGGGCAAGCCCATCTGCAAGCTCATTTCCGGCAATGCCACTGTGCCCACGAACCCAACAAAACTCAACAACACTGCTACGTGTCAACACCCAGAGCTTCCAAAGAATACAGTAAAGCAGTGGATCTTGCACACTAAGATCATCACACGCTTTACGTAGCAGACTGTGACTCGTTAGCGAGTCTGTGCTAAGTGAGAAAGAAGGTAGCTGCAATTCTTCTGCTACATCAAGCGCTACAGAGATAGCAAGCAGCTCACACAGCGTACTCGATGTCACAGATACAACCCTCCGCTGAATAGAAACTTTCAATGAAGGGACCACAACCGCTAAACCACCCTGACAGTCTCTAGCACTGTAGGAGGCGTCACAGTAAACCTTACAATCAGTGTTCTTGGGGAGGAAGACCTGATGCAGGTCCGGGCACCAGCTCCAAGGACTGAGCGCTCTAGCACTGCCAACCGCAAGCTCACCACGCGAGACCTGCTGGAGCCACGTTACTCCTGCTCCAGCCTCTCCCAAAATACTGCGGGTCGTATCTCCTAGTCTCTTGTAATCCCCAAGGATATTCCCAACTGGATCGTCTGGACCTCGACTCAAATTGCGCAAGCAGAGACGTACAAGCAGCTCACGTGCTCTGTGCTCAACTGGCATCTCACCACATTCTACCCACAGTGCTGCAACTGGGGTAGAGGCAATGCACCCAGTCACAGTTCTTAAACACTCATTGACAGCTACCTGCAGCATCCTCATATTCCTGCCCGAAGACGACAGGAACGGGAGATGATAATCCATAGCGGATCGAACAAAGGTCCTATAAACTGCTAAAAGTGCACCTCTCGTAATGTTGTTCCCTTTGCACAGCGCTCTCAGAACAGCTACTCTCTTTAACAGCTTATCTTTCACACTCGCTGTATCAGAGGTCCAATCAAGATTCGCTTCTAAAATTACTCCCAAGTACTTCACACTCCTCTTTGGAACAATAACCTGATCACCAACATGCAATCGTACACGCTCAGCAGCTACCTTTGTATATCTTGCAAACACCACCACTTCTGTTTTAGCCGGGGCCAAAAGCAAGCCTCTCTTTCATTCTTCCATTCTTTCATTTTACCCATCAACAATCAACGGTTTGGACGATAGTTTTCAATCCTTAGCACGTGCACCAGAAATTGTTAGGCACGTAGCAAAGACATTACACGTGCACAAAAACAATGAGAAGCGATTAAGGTGATTGTTGTCCTTCCGGTTTTCCTTTAACTTTCCTTTTATCAGCTCAGCCGGAATCCAGAATTATTATGTAGATAGCGAAGTAGCTCATATTTTTCCATTGCAAATCCTCAATTCTGTAATAAGCCGTCAATGTCAATGTCAATGTGAATTGCAGCGGTTAACGTTGTAAGTTACAAATTTGTTTTTTAACAATGCATACTATGCATATGTGTATTTTGTTATCCGGTGCTTGATTAGAATAACCAGGAGCCGATGAGACGAGATCCCTGGAAACTGCAATAAAGATCCCAAGAAGGAGGTTTTAATTCCCAAAAAAGAAGTTTTAAGTCACAAAAAGGATCACAGAAAAGGAAGTTTGTTATGTCGACATAACAATTTGTTGTATCGTAAAATAAAGCATGTCGTGATAGCAAATTGTTATGTCGTGATAACAAACCTCATTTTTAATTCTTGCTATGTCCTCATCAGGTCTCCGTATATATGTAAGGGCACGTCTCGCATTTAATAACATAAACCACAACCTCTAAAGTTTCTACGTTCGGGTTACTTATACGTCAGCAAGGTTCAAGGACGGGGGTATATTAAACCCGGAAATGCAGGTGTTGTCAAGAGTGGTGTATTGTAGCTGAAGGAAAGCATCTCTGGAACGGGGAGGCGGGGACGAAAGAAACTGGCAATGGTGGTAGGACTGGAAACCACTCTGGCACCAAAGCTAGAAAAAATATGGTGCACTTGCTGGAAAACACCCGGCAGGCACGGAATCTTGGTGCAGTCCAATGGAGGTTGGTCCGGTTTTCGCTGGTGGGGAATCATGGGGAAAAGATCGCGCCCCATGACGACGTAGATGTTTGTAAAGCTCCCTTTGAATAACAGAAGCAGGATATCCATTTAATGTGTACTTATGACAAATTCTGGCCACCTCAAGCAGCCCTGTCCTCGTAGTTGGAAGAGCACTGAATCGATCTTTCAACTTCACCACTGAGAATAACATGAAGAACTGTTGGGGGAATGTGCCAAGCTTAATGAACGGATCTCGTCGTTAGCGTAATGTGACGGCAAGTGAAAGGCCTCGTTTATAATCTTGATTTTGACGCGTACGCGTGACGCTCGGCCCTTGAAACAATTGTTTTTTTTTTTCCCTTGCTCAACACTTAAAGATGCTCTATCACCGATTGAAGGTCTGCAGAATTTGGAAACATCTAGCGCTATCGTGTATTATCTAGCACTTGCTTGCACCAAACGAAGGAATACACAACGCCATTTCCTTTAACGAAACAAACAAGCCACGACCTCGTTAATTATTGAGTGAAAATTTGGTTCGTCCTCGTGCACCCCGGGAGCAAGCTGTGATGGTTAACAATATCACTGGCGCTAAATGGCGCCACGGTACTTTCGTCCGATTTTTAAAAAGTGATAACACCGCTTTCAGCGCGAACATTTGCAATTGTGGAGCGTAGACGAAGTTACAGATGAAGCAACACGCACGTTTTGGTATTTTCAAGCGTCAAGCGAATATCAACTTGGTGTTGATATTCAAGCGTCACGCGACAGTCGCACGCTTTATACTTGTTGCATATGCTGGGGTAAGAAAATAGCGGCATTAACGGATTCCATCGACATTACAAGAAATGAAAATGTGGTGTTCTCCAAAAGGTTGAATTTAAAAAAAAAAAGGTGAAATATCTTAATTGTGGCATTCAACCGCATGGCATCGAATCTTGCCACTGTAGAAGTATGAAGTTGTGAAACCGCATAGCTGACCCACTTTCAAAACTACACAACAAACATTCAACCAGCATATCCCATTGCAAAACCGGCGTAAACAGGCTCATGTGCGACTGGTGACCTTTTTTGTACCAATACGGAAAAAAAACATGTCGCATACTACGTCGACTGCATACGCTAATCCTAATCCGGCAACCATTTGTCCCGTCGATACGCAAACTAGGCTGCTGACACTTTGAAATGAATACACCTAACAGCCTACGACTCAAGTCCATACCGCATACATTTTAAATCTTTAAGTGTGGCAAAAATAAGGCATTTCCTTAAACACGAAATTCGCAAACTGGGACAGAAAAAAAAGGACGTCTTTCCCTTAAAGCTGATTTTCCTAGACACGAAGTTTCTAAACCGCAAGTTGCTGTTCAGGAATTTACATCAATCGTATGTAAAAATTCGTAAATTCAGCTATAATTCATAAATGAAATTTATAAATAACTATTTTGTAAACCTCAAATAACTCGATAAGTTAGCTTGACGTCACACCTGACCATTGAAACACACATCCGTGAGAAATAGGTGGTTAACCGGCAATAAATGCTCATTTGCTCGAAAACGGGCAGTCCAATGTCTCGGGGTTTGAAAAAAATCTCCTCCCCCCCCACAACATTGGACTGCCCATTTCTCGCAAACGAGCAATTATCGCCGGTTAACCACCTATTTCTCACGGATATCTATCTACGTCATTAACGACGTATATGATGTGCGTGCGTGCGAGTTTGTACCTCTACTCCTCTGGAACCAAGGCACCTACAAAGATGGGAGTAACACCAAACGAAAGATAATTAAATTTCGCTTTTGATAGGCCTATTTTCATCGCTGAAACTTGATATTATGACCCTCGAATAAGCGAAAAACCCTGAAAAAATAACGTCAAAGTTGTTTTTTTAACCCGTTCATGACGTCATAGTCTGGTCATGTAAAGTGACAAACAAACTGTCTTGAAGATATTAAGTTACATACCGAGTTGACCTGGAAAAGGATGCACACAATAAATACCCTAAAAGGACGAATTTTTTGCAACGCACCACATGTAGATCTTAAAATTGTTTTTGTATTGCAAGGAAAAATCAAAACCACAGACGGGGTTTTAAAAGGGTGTAAAACATTCGCGTTTCTGGAGGACGGAGGCGCGTGGATTGAGCGAGCAAAGCGAGCGATTTCCACGTTAACTAACCCATTTCAATGTGTGTTTCGCTTTGCTCTCTCAATCTTTCATCGCTAACCTTTGTAAAGGATTACTTCTGGAGGAGAAGACGTACAAACGTGCAAACAAGCAAATCGTATATTTTGAATGATGTAGATGAAACGCATACGTCCTGAGGAATGTGATGAACGAACTGTGAGCAGCAATTGCAATTAGTTTGCATCGAAATAATCAGTACATCTATTTTGTGATGCTCTTGAAATCAATGAAATTACATGAAGCATAGATCGACGCCAATGGAGTGAACGAAGCGAACGATATGGCTACTTATTTAAAAAGAAATGAACTCCTACTCCTACAGCGTATCATATCTGGTGTATGATTTTCGCTGTTTTCCCTTGTTTTGCGTTGATAGCTGGGTCGAGTTGCTCGTCAAACACGAACCTCGTATATGACGCAATTTTGACGGAATCGTTGGCCACGTCGTGTGTAAACATGACAACGATTGCGAACGTGTTTGACGAGCAACTCACCCCTACCCACTTGTCTAGGCCAAGTCTTTCTTTACGTATATCTAAGCTAGTAATGAACATTTCGTCAGTTGGGCTGGGCACCCGGGAAAAGGGGAAGAGGGAACAGATGCCCTCCACCCCCCTCATGTTCCGAAGTGTAAATAATATTTGGCGAAAGTATACAAACACTGAAAAACATTATGAAAATGTTCATCAAATTGTTTCACAGGGCACTGAGGGAATTAAAGCAAGCACTTCCCCTAGGAAGAATAAAAAAAAAGCTGCTTTTTTTTTCCAAATCGTAATAATGTTGAAAAGTTGGTCTTCTACCTCCTAATCACTATCCCAAAAGGAAATAAATTCTAAAGAAAAAGGTTTAGAGCTGCCCACCTGGGCCTAAAGTTTAACATTGTAAATCAATGGGGAAAATTGCAAATTCTGCAAAAATGGTTTTTGACTAGTTTAAAACATAGAGTACCAAATGAGATAATGTAAAAAAGCTGTATTTTAAACTGATCAAAAAACCACTTTTACAGAATTAGCGGTTTTTCCCATTGATTTATAATATTAAAGTTTAGAGGTCCAGGTGGGCAGCTCTAAATTTTTTTTTCAGAATTATGTTCTTTTGGGATAGTGATAGAATGGAGTGTAGAAACCTTTTTTGGGGGGGAATTCCTAAAAAATTTGGCAGGGTGTGGAAAGTTGTTCTTGGTCATCACTATAACACACAAAAATATTTCATCACTCTGAGCTCATGCCTTGAGGTGACCCAAGGGCCTTCGTGTTTAACATTGTACGACAATAGGAGGAACGGCGAAAAACGTGGCAAAAATGATAATTTGACTGTTTTGAAATCTTAAATTTTTAAGATTATCTCATTCGATTTTGTCAGAAACTACGTTAGCATGCCGTATAACTTTTACAAAGAATCTTCATTTTTCTTTAAAAACTGAGGGAATATTATTTAAGCATCGAAAATTGGCCAAAATGGACCTTTAGGTAATTTTGGCCAATAACTACTATTTACGCTATCGCTCAGAAAATTAAATTTAAAATCAGCCAAATCGTCGTTTCTGTCTTTTTCGCCGTTCCGCCCCCGTTGCCGTACAATGTTAAACTTGAAGGTCCTTGGGGCAACTCAGGACGTGACCCCAGAGTGATGACATTTTTTTAGGGCGTGATAGTGATGCCCAAAACCAACTTTTCCAAACCCCTGCCAAGGAGGAATTTCAAAAAAAAAGGTGCGACACTCCGCCATTGTGATTAGCTGGGCGAAGACCAACTTTTTCGCACTAATGCGATTTGAAATATTTTTTAAAACCTTTTTTTTTTTTATCCATCCTTCCCCCACCCCAATCCTTACACACCTTAGCTGAATTCTCGGGCTCAATTCTGAATTCAAATTTTTTTTTCGTCTCCCCCCCCCCAAAAAAAAAAATCGGCTGTGCCACTGCATCGCATGGAAAGGTATCCCTGTGCTATAAAACTGTGCTAGACGCTGAGAGCTCGTGCTTACTATAGTTTGTTCCACATTATGTTTGCAGAAAACTGACTATATGATGCCACGTTTCCTTGCACTACGAATGAAAAACATGTGGAACACTTGTAAGAGTCTACACAGTTACTATTACAGTCCACGAGTGGGATATTTACGTGTTTTTAGCACTCATAGCAGCAGGAAACGTGGCGTTATACAGTCAGTTTTCTGCAAACATAATGTGGAAAAAACTATAGCCAACGTTGTTCAAACAGTAAAATCAGTCAAAAAAAAACATTAATCGAAATCATTATATTTACCGAGTCTTAATGTGTGTGTGCTTCTTTGCAAAATTTAATAAATAGAATACAAAAAAAAAATCAATAGTCATCGAGGAACGTTTTTTTTCATTTTGTTTACCGTACAGCTTAACGAGATTGTGAAAATGGTGTTTACCAAAAAAAAGCATTTTTCATCAAGAGAACAATTTCAACAAGAAATCATCACCAATAACTTACGCTTTCATTGCGTTATTTGCTTTTGTTCCCCAGCCGCACTGTCACGGAGACGTCAGGGTATACAAATGTATCAAGACACACGCTAGTGCCTCATCCCAGCTAATGAATGCATCGACATCATCCGTCATATCCACATAACATTAATATACGGTAGCTAATGCGTTATTAAAATATCAGTTTGTTTGATTGCTTGCGTAAAATGAAACCGAGGTAAAGACAGGAAACATACTCCAGTGTTGCCATAGTGTTTAATTCGTATTAATTCGCCTTGACAAAACTGCTCCATTGAACAACGGCTAACAACTAATCATCATATACTACTCACTTCTTCAAGAACAAGAAAAATGCCGCATAACAAATTCGTTTATTCCCGGTTCGTCATTTCAATTTTATCGTCAACCATCTCTTTAACTCCGCCCCCCCCCCCTCCCGAAACCCAATTAATCCGGCTATGAAATAAATAACAATTGGAAATGTTGGATCATCGGGAATAAAAAAAACTCATATATGCTTTTTTTTATTAGGGGAGGGAGGGTGGAGCACTCTTCTTTACTTGGCTTTTTCGAAAGTAATGTCAAGTGCAGAGGCTAACTTGGCGAGTAACTTGGGATAACTTGGCGAGTAACTTGGTCTCTCAATACCGTCGGTAATCAGGTAATACGTGCAGTAAATGTTCATGGGGGGAAGGGGAGGGTATTTTTCAAATGTGCAGTAAAAAATTTACCCTGAGTAAACAGTAAAAAAAAATAAACAAAAAAGGTCTTCAGATTATTATGACAAAACCATCGGGGTTCCCCAATGTGCCGAATCTTAGAAAGGGCCCCCAGCCTTGAGATTACACTTCTGGGTAAAGATCTCACAATAAAGGTCCATGGATGCAAATCTGATTTTGTAAATCACCTTTAAAATTCTATTTGGTTTGCTTTAGGTATTTGTTTGTTTTATATTTTTTTCAGGGGATGGGCGGGTGATATCGTTTGCTTTACCACAATGTAGATTTTTTTTATGGGCCCTGGGGCATCGCGGAGAAAACAGGGGGGGGTTTGAAGGGGGGGGATTCCACCTTGTTCCCCGATTTCTCCAAAAAAATCGCCTCCCGATTTTTTTCGGAAGGGGTTTTTTTTCCCCCCCCCCCCCAAAAAAAAACCCCATTTTTTTGTAACTGGATGAGGCTTAGCAAAACAAACAAGCACCCGACAGCTTTCTTTTCAAAAGAGCTAAGTGCCGTTAAATGAGAGTACATCTTGTCGTTCACACATTTTGATAAGCGCAAATGTTACTTTATTTGATTAACACTTAAAACATACCAATTGCAGTGGGGAGAGTTAGCGATGTCAGTTTTTAAGTTGCTTTCGCAGATGGAAGTCTGGTAAATAAAAAAAAATAATTTACGGTCAAGGAGAACTTGACGTATTTTTTTTCCCAATCGATAAATCGTTATTGATCAGGTGAGAGTGTCCATGGTGTAACGTCCGCCTTGTATTCCACCGTTTGAACAAGGCCGACTGAGAGAGAAGAAACCGGTTTCAGCTTCTGGCTTCCAGGCCAGTCGATTTAACATCGCCGAAATCTTTATTTAACAACGCAGTGCTAAGAGGCTTTAACTTCCTTGCACTTGTCAGAACTGGAGTGGAGTCGGAGGCAACACCCGCAACTTCTACTTCAGTCGGCCTTGGCACAAGAAACAAAATGGCTTCCTCCTTTCAAGCTGATTTTTAAAAATACTTGTTCTTTCTAATTGACACATGCTTGGACCATACGCAGTACAAGGGACAGTTTTCACACATACTTATTGGGTAAAGAAAAACACAGCGTAATTTTAACGTAAGTTTTTCGCAATAGTAAAAACGGTCACTAGTTTAGCATTAGGCCGCATGGGGTCAGGACTCGGTACGAACGGTATGACAAAGGGTAGGACTATTACAGACGATTCCTTCCTGCCGCTCCTAATCCGCTATGTTAGGCTTATATTTTTGTGATTAGACTTATAGTTGTGTGATTAGGCTTAGATTTATGTAATTAGGATTATATTTGTGTTATTAGGCTTATAGTTGTGTGATTAGGCTTATATTTGTGTGATTAGGCTTACATTTGGGTAATTAGGTTTATATTTTTGTGTAATTGGGCTTACGTTTTTGTGATTAGGCTTATATTTGTGTGATTACGCTTATAGTTGTTTGATTAGACTTATATTTGTGTAACTAGGCTTATATTTGTGTAGTTGGCTTACATTTGGCTAATTTGGTTTATATTTTTGTGATTAGGCTTATATTTGTGTAATTGGGCTTATATTTTTTTGATTGGGTTTATATTTGTGTGATTACATTTGGGTAATTAGGTTTATATTTTTGTGATAAGGCTTATATTTGTGTAACTAGGCTTATATTTTTGTAATTAAGCTCGTATTTGTGTAATTAGGATTACATTTTTATGATTAAGCTTACGTTTGTGTGATTAGGCTTATATTTGTGTGATTTAGGCTTATGTCTATGTAATTAGGTTTAAATTTGGATGATTAGGCTTACATTTTTGTGATAAGGCTTATATATGCTTGATTAGGCTTATATTTGATTAATTAGGCTTACATTTTCGTGATAAGGCTTACTTTTGTTTAATTATGCTTATATTTGTGTGATTACTTATGTAATTAGGCCTACGTCTGAGTACCGAGAATCGCCTAGGAATTTATGTACGGTCTCTAAGTACTAGGAGGCATCTAGTCCCCGAACGCAAAGTAACTTTTCCATAAGACTACCGAGTGATCAGAATGCCATCTAGGCATGATTGGTTGAGTTAGCAATTGTCTTCTTAATGTGTTTAGGCACCTCCTCCAATATTAAAGTCTCTTAAATCATACTAGAAAGTGAACTGTGAAAACATCTGAATACAGCAGTAAGGTTTCACGTGGACTAAACAATACAGGAATGCTGCGGCATATGAAACCTTACAAGAAAGTTTATTTGTGTTTGATTTGCTGTTTTGACTTCAGTTAAACCTTACCTTAAGCACCAAACGAGTTCGTTTTTATTTTCTAATATTGATTTGCCTACGTGCTCTTCTCCGCACGCAAAGCATTTAGTAAAGGCGTTAGTATTCGCAACTACCGCCAAGGCCCCGCATAGGCTTGGAAGACGTAAGATGCGATCCTAACCTTGTGTCGTTTTTCTGAATACGGCAAAATGCTGTTTTCTTTAAACGGCCGAACCACCTGAATAAAACGATTTCTTAAAATTCTTTATTATTTTTTTCCCCCTTTGCAGCCGGGTTGCCGGCTTAAAATTAGCTCAATTAACACCTTGATGTTGAAGTTGAGTCATTATTTTTGGATTTGCACTTGCGGTTGTTTTTTTTTTTTTTTTTTTCTTTTTCTGACTACTTCGTTTTAAAAAATCGTTAAAATTAATTAGCAAAAGTTTCGCAAGAGCGCGCCAGCCAAACTGATTTAAAGCCCACATGTTTGCAGTGTTTGCAACTTTGAGCCCACGCGCTTATAATGTTAGCATCTTTAAGCCAGCCCACACGTTTACAACTTTTACAATGTATTCAGGATCGAAACTAAAAACTTCATTTGCCGTGACTTCTTCGAAAAAAAGAAAAATCAGACATGCAAAAGAACGAAAATCTTACTTCTAAAAGGCCATACCTTCTTACCGTATTCGAACATCCTGCGCAGCGCTTACATAGTTTATGAGTGAACGTAGCAAAACCGGTTCTCACGAAGAGAAATAATGGAAAATGAATAAATGCCTTTGCAACATTCACAAGCGCCTGAAGTAATGCTGCAAAACTGAGCCATGCAGGAAAACCAACTGGAAGGAATGTACCTTTAAAAGTTAACATAAATGAAAGACAACTGGCGGCATAAAGAACAAACGAGACAACTCTGTGGACTGACAAAAATGACAAGTAACAGCAGAACTGGCTCAGAGGAGGGCAGGCATGGGCCGCTCTGATCTGAACGGCGACCCCACGCCACACTGTTGTCGAACAAATGGCTGTATATAACTCGTTTATGGAGTAAAGGATTTATAGTGTTCGCGGCCCATCTTGAGTTCGCCCCAGAATGAACACAAATAATCGATTGTACGTGTTTGGTCGCAGAGTGCCTTGTTTATATCCAAAGTAGTTACAAAAACAATGGCGGCCGTCGGTTAAAGCCGGCCCCTCCAGGAAGACGTAGCCCATCACAAAATAAGTGCAGGACTCAAGATACGCCGCGCACAGTATACACCCAGTCATTGTTCAGTCGTAGTTTACTACTGCATTACGCTTAGACATACTACTGACAATTTTCTCGCACCACGAGTTGTATTCTGAACTGGGCAAAAAAAAAAACCCGAGTGCTTGTGCAAGGTGATTTTACCAGCTTGGGAATACGAGTGATTCTTGGAAAAAAGTGGCCTTAAACTATAGGCGGGCGGTATTTTCAACGGGACAACGTTCCAATCAAAACAAAATGGAGGGACTAACGCCTCGAAAGTAATAACATTGTTTCTCATAAGCGCCCGCGACAATAACTGTGGGCTGCGTCACTCCTTTTTATTGTTAAATAAATAAAT
>JAHWFP010092075.1:0-30198 GCA_023313725.1 Lithobius niger | reverse complement strand
GGCACTCTGCTACTGAAAACGTACAACCGATTATCTGTGTTCGTTCTGCGGAGAACTCAAGACAGGCCGCGGACACTATAAAAATCAACTGGTCAACGGCCAGCAATAATGACTGCTTGCGATAATACACTACAACAGTCTGAAAAAGAAAAAAACTTTGCGGAAAGAAATAAACCAACACTTGCCCCTTAATAGGCTGGTTGCTCTACCGTTGTGCTACCGGTGGACCTTGTCAAGTTGCTCCCGCCGAATTTTTTTATCCAGTGGTAGTCGTAGAGTCCTGGGTTGGAGTCCCTATATCGGTGGGAGGAGGGATGGGCGTTTTTCTTTCTTTCTGAGACCAGTTTATTCTCACAAGGCCAGTCTTTAACGCAGACTTTTGTGAAGTTTTGTGGAATTATGTTTAAAGCATGTTGAGTTTAAAACACTTGTTTTCAGGGTATGGGTTTAATTTTGAGGTTTACGCGAAGGGTAACGAGACACTTTTAATCATAGGCCGTCATGTTTCAATTTTTTTAGAATTTAAAGGAGTATACCTCCCAGCGCCATTTTTCTCGATCCTCCATATCAAGTACGGCCCCAAAGGTCTATTTCCTTACCGTTAGTCTTTCCCTTGCTAAAAATCCTTTTTAAAATGTGGCGTCTAGGAGATTTTCTGTTGAATATAATGGAACTTTATTTACTAACGACCCGTCAATAAATGATGCAATACGCGCGTACAATAATCATGACGTTTCATCTCTGTGTGTACATCTACTAATTTTCTAATAATTACCATGAGATCTACAATCTAATAGACTAATACGGTAAAAATTCAAATTAATTATTCCAATAGATCGCCGAAGCAAAATTTTAAGACACTAGCCTAGAAAATTATAAGTTGTGATTTTAAAATACAAGAATCATTCCGGTTTGTGACGACACGATCAATGGGTTCACGCTGGCAAGACTATTAGGCACAATGGCAATTGAGACAGTAGCTACGTTTTCGTTGCGAGGAACGAAGCTACCGTCTAAGTTGACCTTTGCTGTGGTAAATATACGCGGATGTGATCGTCGCGTGGGTGTTGTGAGGCAGGCGGAAGGTTATAAGGCAAGCGGTATGTTGCTTTAAGAATGTATAGTTAGGTGACGCTCCGTACGAAAAATGTTATCTTCTAAACGGGTATTCGAAACCGCAGAAATACTAACCGACATGTCACTTCGTTAAGTGAATGGAAAAATTAGGCGAAGGCATTTATATAGGCAACTACGTAGTTACTCGGGTAGTTTATTAACTCGGCCGCTATCCAACATCAAGTGTAAGAAAATCAATTTAAAATTTATGAGGGTGTAACGTTACAGAAAGCTCAAATGGAACTTCAGGGGATTTCTAATTTTACGTTAAAATAACAAGCCATTAGAAACGTTTTTAAGTAAAAAGGTACAATTTAAACCGTTGGAATCAGCATTTTGTACTGGGCTAACCGCATTGTTCACTAACGCTCCCTCAATCGGCGTTGCGCCTAGATTCGCCACTGAGACTGTTTCCACGACGGAAAAAAAATTAATCCCTGCCGCCGACACAGAAAATTTAACAGTGCTCACCTTTGCCACGCTCGGCACGTTACGATCTTGGTAAGCATAATGTTTTAGGTAATTTATTGGAGATTTTTCATTACCGCCACACAATTTTTTGGATGGATTACCTAGCACAGCTCGGGGAATTTTTGTAACACAAAATGCATTAATGTGAAAATACGTAGGCACAACGAATTTCGAAGCAGATGGCATGCTTAAAGGTACATTCCTCCCAGTTGGCTTTCTTGTATTCCTCAGCTTTGCAACATTTAGTTCAGACGTGTGCAAATGTTGCAAAGACATTCATTTTCCTATTTTTCGCCTCGTGAAAAACGGAATTGCTGCTATTCACTCTTAAGTTATGCAAATGCCACAAAAGATATGCTCGAAATTAGTGCGAAGGTATGTCCTTTTAAAAGGACATAACCTATCACTATATTCGAGCATCCTGCGCAAAATAGTCTTTGCGCTATTTGGTCGTAATTTTTTTTTTGAATAAACTCACGTTAAAACCATGCTGTAAGGTTTTAATCTAGCAAATAAGTGCGAATAAATGCGAATTCTAACAACGAATAGTCCAGGCATGTGGCAGCTCCACGTGTAACCGCGTTCAACGACCCTGAAGCGAAGAAGATGACTTCTTCAAGCCAAGGCCGAGTGGGGTAGAAATTCCGTGTTTCGGCTCCTGACTCAACGCCAGTTCAAGGGCATGCTGGAAAGTTGACACTTCTGAATAGTTACAACATGGACATTCAAGTATCCGACGGTACCATTACTTTGATTTTATACAATCAGTAGCAGACGTACCCGGCTTCGCCCCGGGGTTTTGTCACGCCCGTGGTTGTTTCCCAGTTTTTGCTCGGTGTTGCTTAAACGTTCACTGGGACGCGCATTTTTACTTCCTGTAATACGCCCCTTTTCCACCGTCTTTTGCTTCAGCTCTCACTCTTTGACTTACAGCAACATGCAACAATGGCCCTCGACACAATCAATTGTTCACTCTCCCATTGTCTCCCCCCCCCCTCTCTTCCTCTCCTCGTACACATCCCTCTACTTCCTTTTTCTCCCCTTTGCTACACTAAGTTGAATTTGGCTGGAAAGTTGTAGTAAATGCTGCTCTCGCCCCCCTACCTCTACCCGCTTGCGAGATAGAGCAAAAATTGATCTAGTCTCCATGTCAAACAACCCAAAAAATATATCTATTAGGTTCAGTTAACGCTTAATAATACGCTTAATGGTAACAAACGCACTGGTTCGTCCCCCCCCCCCACCACCACCCATTTAAATCCTTTTAGGTATTATAGCAATAGCAGGCCAGGAGCAGGCCTAGCAGACGCAGTGCCCAACAAACGAGCCTTACCCGTCCACCGCTCCCTTTCCCCCCCCCCATCGCTTTGGCTTGAGCGATCCGTACCGTGTGTTAAAAAAAAATCTGTCCTTTGTGCATGACGTCATATAAGACTTGGCGCTAAGAGACGGCGCAGGGCAAATTGTTAGTCGAGGCAACAATGTGCCAATTTTAACTGTTTGCTAGCAACAGCTCAACAGCATTAACACGCTTACCTTCTTCCGTTTTCATTGTCGGGGTCCTTACGGCATTTTGCCAGGAGTGGTTAACGCTCGTTAAAAACCCTTTGAAACCCTTTTGGTATTTTGCTTTTGCGGTACTCGTCGTTTTGTTGTGAAACTTTGCTTTTAAAATGTTAAGATATGTCAACTCTTTTTATTTTTATTTTATACAAATATAAAATGCATGAACGGCTCATATGTGGTAAATCAGTTGAATTGAAAATCTCGATAGGTTATGATGCTGATTTGAGTCTAGGCAACAAGGGATTTTCATTACAGTTTATTAACTACAAATTAAAGGGGTGAGAACACTCGTGGTTTGGTAAATCGGTTAGAGCTGAAGCGGAGTTTAATCAGTTACAGTTGAATCAGTTAGAGTTGCATTAGAGAACATCGAACCCCAGTTCTTAGATTCTGGTTATCATGTATTCCCGGTAAAGCTAGAAACCGGACCTTTGGCACATGAAAAAGTCCCGCCATCTTGTCCCTTACTGAATTCTGTCCTAAGTTTGTATCAAGTTAATGTTAACCTTGTAGCTTTAACGTAATTTTGCTAAGTTTTGCCTCGCCGCTTTATTTCTGATCGCTTCAAACCCGCTTTCCACTATTACTGGGTGTAGCACTGAATTAGCCTTTCAGCAAAGTTCCACTTCAACGCTCTCCAACGTGTTACCGAAATCACGGTTACAGAAGTAATGTTTTTTTTTAGGAAAGACATTTGGCGCCCCTAGAGGAGTTAAGAGAGTTAAATTTACACCATTAAAATGATTGGAGTATTTACAGACATCTGGCACAACGTTGCAAAACTAAGTCGCAAACGAAAGCCTAACGTAGAAACAAGCATCTTAAATTCCAAATTATTTTTCTTGAGTAAGCTGTGTGCGCCTAACAAAAATATGTTTATCAGACATAAAGTAAGATAACTCACTGATGAAAGACGCTATGTTTTGACAGTACCGTCAACATACGGGGTTGTGCACAGTTCGTGTAATGGCGATACACACGCTTTGTACAAAAAATTGTGTTCTGTTGCTACACAAACAGTGTAATGCTAGTACACAACTCGTGTGTTGGCTGTGCTTGTACACAGAGATTGTGTAGTGTCAAAAAACAACGTGTTCGGATGGAGTAGTATTATTTAAGGTCAGGGTCACGGGTATGCAGCAACGAACTAACAGCGGTCTTCAAACTGTGGCGCCCTAGGCGGCCGCTGTGTACACTTTGTTGACAATGTATCCCTGTTGGTATGCTTTTATTTCTTTATAAGGGAGTTTACGCGCGTCGTGCCCCTTCCCCAGTTTGCTCTACCTCCTACGGTACGCAAAAACTCTATCTAACTGCAACATCAAACGCCTAAAGCTCTATTAAGATGCCCAAACACAGCCTTCACAGACGACATATTAATGCATTGGTAAACAAAAGAATTGTTTGCTGCTGCGACGCTACGCCTAAACAAGCACCCACTTCATAAAATATCAAACATCCTTCCTTTCTTTAGCAAATATGTGGGGTTTGGAACACGGTCATGTAGTCCACACCGAGTTGTTCGCATTTTTCCGCAGAACAGATTAGAAAGTTAACCGCACATTACCTCTTTCAAAGCTACGCTTATCCTTAGCGGCTACTAATACCTCTGACAATGCTTTGCCTTCATGCTCTTTTCGAAGGCAAAGCATTATCAGAGGTATTAGTAGCCGCAATTGTCGCTAGGTCCCCGCGTAGGCTTGGAAGCGGTAAGATGCGATGGCAGAACGCTCTCGCACCAAGGATGAATAGGTTTACAAGTTGGAAGGGGAGGAACTGCTTAGGTAATTATTCAGAAGACCTGCTTTTCGCGCTGCCGACTACGGAATCTCCTAACTATCGATCCCTTTTGTCGTTACGGTTCAGAATATCATAACGAAAACCTGCGCAAAATCGCTTATTTATTTTTAAAAATAATTACTAAAACATTTTAAAACGCTACTTACAGCCATATAATGTTGCTGCCGCCATACTGCGAGGTGAGAGCGCAACAAGAAAACCTGATTTCGACCAGAACATATAGTAAACGGAAATTATTTCTGGCCGGACAAGATTTCGGTTGGGTTTCTGATGTTATATGTTTAGCCACAGAGAGCGCAGCAGCGCGAACGAGGCACGCAATTTGGGGAAAAAATTACCATCATTTTCGTGCACAGCAGCCTTGATTTACCCTAATTTTCAGATTTTACGTGTTTCTATCTGCAAATTATCTGCAAAATCTGCAAATTAGGGTAAATCAAGGTCGCTGATCACGGAAAGGAAGGTTACTTTTTCCTCCAAATTGCGTGCCTGAGCCGCGCTGCCGCGCTCGCTGCGGCTAAACATATAACATCAGAAACCGCGACCAAACACTGTTTTGTCCTTTTATACCTGACGGTCATTTGAGGTGACCAGTCTTTTGTACCTGTCGGGCTTTTTGACCTACACGCCTTTCAGTCGTTGGCCTTATGGGTGCCATTAAGCCTCATTCTCCCCCCCCCCCCCCTTATGGGTGTCGCCTTTTTGAACCTTAACCTCTTGACCGCATTCCATGTAAACACGCTTGTGCTTTGGCCTCATATTTGAGTAATTAGATCTATAATTTACATTAACAAATATATAAAATATAAGCAATTTTTAGTTGCCCGGGACGGCAAAAACTAGTCACCCGTAACCGAAATAATTTTTAAGGAATGATAAAAAAATCACAAGTGGGACCTCTGTAGTGCCCGGTAGGCGCGATTGGCTGAACAGCAGATGTCTTCCCAGCGTGTTAGTTTAAGCAGTGTTTGTTTGTTTAAGCGAGTTTGTTTAAGCAGTGGACTTGATTCATCAACCTGACGCTCCCTTAATTTCGTCGTTACAGTTCAGAAAATCATAACGCAAACCATGCGAAGACACTTGTTTATTTTTAGAAAGAATTATTAAAACATGTTAAACGCTACTGACAGCCATAGTGACGCCACCGTCATACTGCAAGATGAGAGTCCAACAAGATAACCTGATTTCGACCATAATATTATTAAACGGAAGTTATCTCTGGCCAGAGAAGTCTTTGGTTGCGGTTTCCGATGTTATATGTTTACCGCTGCGAGCACGGTAACGCGAGTCAGGCACGTAGTTTGGAGAGAAAAAAAAATGACCTTCATTTCGTGAACAGCGACCTTGATTTACCCTAATTTTCAGATTTTGCAGATAGGAACACGTAACAATCAGAAAATTAGGGTAAATCAAGGTCGTTGTTCACGAAAATGATGGCCATCTTTTCCCCAAATTACGTGCCTCGTTCGCGCTGCTGCACTCGCTGCGACTAACCATATAACACCAGAAGCGTGATATCGTGCTTAAAATTACATTCCTCCCCGTTGGCTTTCCTGTATGGCTAAGTTTTGCAGCTTTTACTTAAGACGCGTGTAAATGTTGCAAAGGCATTCATTTTCCTGTTTTTCCCCCTCGGGATTACCGGAAGGGGTGTGAGCAACTTAACTTGCACTGGGACCAAATTGTAGTACAAAGTTTCCAAAACAATTAATGTTTTCTCTTCAGGAATCTGTCAAAGGACTGCTTATTTATCAACCTGCTGAACTCAAGTTCACTGCGTGCATTCACGGTTTCAGTGTTCAGAGAATTCCAAATATTCACAACCCGAACTGAGAAAAAAAATGCTTTCGTCAGTCGAGGTGCAAGCTCTAAACCCCTAACTTCAATGGAGGCTCTCTAGTATAGAATAGTGGCTGTTGGACAGATCAAAGAAAGGTAGATCAACTGAAATCAATCCTTTTAATACAGGGTGTCCATTTTATCGCGCCCACTTTTAAAACACTGTAATCTTAGAACGGTGTGCAATTCACGGAATTTCGTACCACAGCTGATGTGTACCATGTTTGGGATTTATTCCCAATTGACTACATCATGAAGTGCGTAACATGCTCAATGTGACCACCATCACTGTGCACTACATTCTAGTCTGACAATGAAGTTATCAATACATGTGTTAATGTTTCTTTAGAAATCCGGTGTATTTTGCGCGCAATGTTGTACTTTCGGTCGTCTGTTGTTTGGGAATTACTGCAATACACTCTGTCCTTAAAGTAATAACATAAAAAAAATCGCACGAGTTTATCTCTGGGCTTCAAGGAAGCCATGCTGATGGGGTTCGTCTGGAAATCCACCAGTTATTGTCTTCATAAAACGTCAAGAGTTTCATTTGAACAATGAGATATGCTCCCGTCTCGTTGTGTCCAACAGCAGTTTCAAATCACATTGGATCGTAGTACGAAGTGATATTTCCGGATTCCAGTTTCTATTGACGCCCTACGCACAGTTTTTTTTTGGACTTGCCGCGAATGCTGCCTGCATTGTTTCGATGTTCTCATCTGTCACGACAGTTTTCTTTCTCCAGGACTTATTTTGCACAGCACCATCGCTTTCAGATTTTTCAATAATTCTCTGAATTGTTCGACAAGAGGGTACAAGGTTGACATCGGGAAGTTTAAACTTGGTGCAGAATGCTTTTCGTGCGCTGTCACAGACTTTTTCTCATGAAACAATCTCACGATCGCTGTGCGTTCATGCACTGTCTGTTGTTCCATCGTTTTGTATGCTTTGCCAATGCCAAAGCTGCGGCCTTAAAAATCTGCAGTCCTATTAAATCCCAACCTTCGGTCTTCAAAATGTGATAAAGTGAATGCTAAATATTCTGATAGTATTTAAATGGAAGCATTTTTAAAGTGGGCGCGATAAAATGGACACCCTGGTATCTTAAAAGTAAGGATAAGATCAAATTGAATTTTACGAAGTTCCACGACTAGTCCTTGATAGTCGTTGGATGTGGTCCAAATCACGTACGTAGTTCCGGCAGACTTTTTGGTAATTTACGCCGGACCGACTCAATCAGGTCGATGTCTCATGCCAAATATGGGGACCACACTGGGGTAGCGTATTCTAACAGTGGTCTCACGAACACTTTAAAAGCCCAAACACGCGTTCTTATGTTTCCAGATAAGAAGCGCATCTATTTACCACTGCAAAGCTAGTGCAGTAATAATCTTCTGGCAGTGTACGGAGGATTTAAGATCGGGGAGTAAAAAGAATCAAATGCCCAGGTCCTTTACTTCGTCCACAGATGACAACAATGTAACAGTTCAAAGTATAATTTCCCCAACCAATTTTTCGACCAACCGAAAATTAGCGGAAAAAAAAATAAAACCTTCGCTAATGCAAATTGCAGGTCTAATCACTCAAATAGACGCCAAAAATACAAGCGTGTTTGCATGGGACCCGGTCAAGAGGCTGTCACTCAAGACGACACCCATAATGCCAACCTGAAAAGGCGTACAGGTAAAACAAAAGTCGACAGGTAACGACCGACATCCTAAAAGACCGTCAATTATAGGTCACGAATTGTGTATATTCATTCGCTAATTTATTGAAGGTACATTCCTCCCAACGCCATTTTTCTCGATCCTCCGCATCAAGTACGGCCCCAAAGTTCTATTTACTTACCGTTAATTATTAATCCCTTGCTAAAAATCCGTTTTAAAATGTAGCGTCTAGGAGTTTTTTCTATTGAATATTGGGAACTAATTTAATAGCACCCTGTGGTTATATGATCCTATGCGCACTTGCAATAACCATGACGTTTCATCTGTGTGTGTGTGCATCTACTAATTTTTAATCGTTTGATTAATAACTACCATGAGATCAAAAATCTAAAAGACTAATGGGGTAGAAATTGAAGCTATTTATGCCAATAGATCGCCGAAGAAAAATTATAAGATACTAGCCTATTGTGCGCGCGGCGTATCTTGAGTCTTGCAGGTATAGTTTATGAGCGGCTACGTCTTGCTGGAGGGGGCGGCTTTAACCGACGGCCGCCATTGTTATTGTAACCATCTTGGATATCAACAAGGCACTCTGCTACCAAAAACGTACAATCGATTATCTGTGTTCGTTCTGGGGAGAACTCAAGATAGGCTGCGGATATTATAAGAAAACTATAAAGTGTGATGTTAAAATACGAAATTCTTTCCGGTTTGCGACGACACAATTTTTGCGTTCATGCTGTTTCATCTTCTATCTCAGTTGGCGTTGTATTCATTACGCCGAATCTCGGGGAACGGTGCGATGGAAACATGCACGGATGGCGATCTGCACGCGGTTGTTATAAGGCAGGTGGAATGTACCTTTAACTGTCTGTAAAACGATAAGTGTTGAGATCAGCCGTGAGCCACGCCCTACTGTCATACAAATGTGATAAAAAAAAATACTATAAAGTTTTCTTGCACGCCTTGCATTTCACGCCGACTTTTAGGGTTGTTTTTCGTAAAGTTATCTAGGATTAACATGAATTTTACAGTTTTGAAAATATAATAAACGGTCAGCTCGTTGAAGTTTTGTTAATACAGTGCTCAGAGCCAGGATATCAATGCTGTTTAAAGGGATATACCTCCCAGCGCCATTTTTCTCGGTCCACCACATCAAGTACGGCCCCAAAGGTCTATTTACTTACCGTTAGTCTTTCCCTTGCTAAAAAACCGTTTTAAAATGTGGCGTCTAGGAGATTTTCTGTTGAATATTGTTAACTATATTTAAGAACGACCCGTACAATAACCATGACGTTTCATCTCTGTGTGTGTACATCTACTAATTTTCTAATAATTACCATGAGATCTAAAATCTAATAGACGAATGCGGTAAAAATTAAAATTAATTATTCCAATAGATCGCCGAAGCAAAATTATAAGACACTAGCCTAGAAAATTATAAATTGTGATTTTAAAATACGTGAATCATTACGGTTTGTGACGACACAATCGTTGACTTGATTCTGTCTCGTGTACTATTCCCAAAGCCAACCGAGACAGCAGCTATGCGATGAACGCAATACCACCCAGCCGACCTTAGCGCTGTAATTGCTCGGATGACGATCTGCGCGTAGCTGTAAGTTGGCACGTGGAATGTTACAAGGCAGGCCGGGTGTCCCTTTAAGTGTTACTAGATATTGTTTCCTTTTTGTGTACCCTTCGACCTGTCGGCCTTTTGGGGTGTGGGACTTTTGTAACAGCCGTGAAATAAGAAATAAAAAAAATTCCGACAAAATGTTAACCATAACCGTTAGGTAAAAAATCCATGCAAAGTTAGCGACCTAAACACCGGATTAGATCACGATATATGTCGATACCCAGCATATTCAGTAAATCGTTCGCTGGAAATATTAAAAAAAAGTAATGGCTAAGGGTCACACAACTTCAAAAATTTATTGACTTCCCAGTTAGATCTTCCTCAACCCATGGCATGGGGAATACCAAGGGCCTGCGGGGGGCGGGGGGCAGGGATCGCCCCTCACGTTATTTTTGAGAAATCCTTCGTCTTAAAGGCGTATTATAAGCCCAATCATGAAAGAGTTATAAAAAAAATCCCGATTTCGAATACGCGTTAGCAGTTCGTTTCGTTGAAACTATAAACTTAACGTCGTGTTTCGAGAAAAAAAAACCACATTTGTTAGGAAAAAACTTAGACTCAGTACGAAGGCCCATAATGGACTCAACATTTCCAACAGCTAAGAATGACAAGTGAGCAGCAATTATGCCGAAAAAAAATCACATGTCATCGGGATTCCGTAAACTGAACCCGGGTCTTTGGAATACCGCGAATGCACTAGGCAGTTGTCATTGCTCACTTGTCGTAGTCACTTGTCACTACTCACTTGACATTCTTAGCTGTTCGCATGGTTGGTTCCATCAAGTTTTCGTTTTTTTTTTTGTTTTATAGAAATTTTGACGAGCCTTAAGTCAGCCGAAGCAATTAATGCTTGTATGGCTGAACCGGCTCAATTTTGAACATTACCAGATTTTTAGAGAAGAAATATCTGGCAATGGGAGGTGCCAACCCGGGGATTCGATCCGGGAAACCTCCGATCATCGTCGGGGCCTCACGATTGCCCAGAATTAGCCAGAATACATCCCATAGTCGCTGAAGGAGCATGGTAGCCTCTCACGCTACCCTGGCCGGCAGTTTAATACTAATATTTACAGATATATACCGTTTTTATTTTACCATCAGCAATATTATCCACGTACGAAAGTAAGACCCGTAACAACGTTCCCCCAAACCCTAATATGAACATTGGGGTAAATTCTTGATTCTGATAAACATGACTGTATCCCCAGCAAAACGTAGCGACGTAGGAGCCTTAAAATGGCAGACGGATGAGGTCATTTCCCCCGGTGAGTTCGCTGTATTTTGTTAAATAATTTGCCTTTTGAGTTGTAACAAGATGCTTGTTGGTTTGTTTTTATATTTTTTTTTCTCCTGTATGCTGAAGAAGATCAAGCTGACCCAGACGGGCGGGACTCAGTC
The DNA here is from genome assembly GCA_023313725.1 of Lithobius niger. Lineage (NCBI taxonomy): Eukaryota > Metazoa > Arthropoda > Chilopoda > Lithobiomorpha > Lithobiidae > Lithobius > Lithobius niger. The sequence continues at coordinate 18,705 of JAHWFP010092075.1, read as the reverse complement.
TTTTAATCTCACGTCTGCATTTGGATTCAACGACGTTATCATTTTTCAGTTGTCAGTATGTCAACACACGATATTGTCGAAAAATTTGTTGTAGGCGGAGAGCAAAATAAAATGGTTCGTGCTTTCAGCAGACTCCGGCAGATTTCTAAGAAATCCATGGACCGGATTCTTTAGGGAAGGACACGTGAAGCTTGCTAAGAAACTGGGGACAGGTGACGAGTTTTATGAATTTTCTCTATTAAGACACACACTAGAGTGACGCCCGCGAAGATTCAACGATAACGTCCGTCCTATCTAGGTAAATTACATAAGACACTTTTTTTTTTTGCAACTAAGGCAGTTTGGCTGTTTTCAGGCATCTTAGGAAAGATATGTTCAATGCGACAGAAAAGGCTGAAACTTCATTGATCAGGAGACTTTGGTCGCCTGACAACATATAAAAGTCACTATTAGTAGTGAAGCTGCTTAACGTTTTCTTGTTGAAAAAAAATGTGTGATTAACGATGATATTTGCCTAAATACTAGTGACTAGCTAATTTCAAAAAAATTCGTCCATGTAGTACGAAAAGCTGATATTTTGCAGATAGCTTTAGTTTAAACATGGCACATGCATTTTTCTGGTTTTGGGGTTAGGGGAAACGCAAATTCAAAGTTACCAATCAATATCAGTACTATTTTAAGGCCAAAATTACAGCATTTTGTTTGAAGTTTTGTTTTTGTCTTTTAAGGAGACGACGATGAGAGGGACAATTTAGCTAGCGAAATCCGAGTGGGGGAAACCCATATTCTTTGATTATTATTTTGTTGTTGTTGTTGTTGTTGTTTTATTTACAGATTATTATTTTGCTTCAATAATACAACAATGCGCAGTATATTTACAACAATGAACACGACGAAAGTACGCAGCGCGACAACAATAGCACGAAAGAAGAATTGTTGTTTTCTCAATGCTACATAATGCGGGGTCGGTGGACTTCGACAAAGACTACGATACGCGTGAACCTATCAGAAAACAAAACGAAATCGTTTGATGTTTAAGGTAAGGTTTAACTGAACACGAGTCAGCGCAGGAAATGGACACGAATAAATTTTACAGTATGAGTTGCCATGTTGCTGAAGTGTGAAGTCCACGAGACACGTCCTAAAAATGGAAACTTGCTAAAGCCAAAAAAAAAAACCAGCGGCTACAGCGACTGCCTAGTCGCACCGGTCTTCTGTACAGTGCCTCCACTTCCAATGATGAGGCGCACACTCATGGACTACAACAGCTATCTTCATTATACTAATCTAAAAGCAGTAGCCATCACAATTGCCGGCTAAAAATGTGTTAGTTTTTAGGCCTGTTTTACATTTTAGGCGTAATTGTCAGTTTTTAGGCCTAATGATTTTAACCAGCAGTTTTAATTTCGTAAGTAGCAGCTAACGGAGATATGGATTGTATAGTAAGCTTAATTGCCTATTCATTTTTGCAACACGGTGCGCCTTCAGGCACACAGTTACAGTGTTACAACGTAACGCGCAACGTAGCCTATGTATAGATCAATGGTAGTATAGGGAGGTGACGACAGAGACGCTGTTGATGACGCCAACAGCGACTCGTAGCAACTTGACGTTGCCATGGTAACATGATTTTAGGCCTAATTTTATTTTTTAGGTTTAATTTTAAAAATGCAGTTTTAATTTCGTAAGCAGAAAATAGGCCTATTGGAGAATTTGGTTCGAAAGTAAGCTTTTTCATTCATGCAACAATGCGACGAGACTAATTAAACGAAGCTAAAATCCATTGTATTTATTGAGGATTTTAATTTAGGATTTTAATTCGTCGATCAAATGTTATTATTTAATTTAGTTACGTCGAAGAAGTCTATTGCTATGAGGAAGTAACGATATTTTAATTTGCCGTGTTATTTAACCGACTTCTCACACTGAAGCTAACGTTGTAAACAATGGTCGTCAATATCTGGTACTGTTGCGAAGTTGAAAAAAAGCTACGGACGGACGGCCAAAGTCGTTGCAATAGTCTTCTCAGCCAGTACGGCTGTACAGAAGACTAAAAGGAACCGTAAAACTGGGCTTTTGGTTTTTCGTCTCGTAATTGCTAAGGAAATAAAACGGATTTAATCCATTTGGACGAAAACTATGTGATATCTCCCCAAAATAGAACTTATTATGGGTCCCCACCAAGCTTTTCGGCCGTATAAAGTCAAACACAAAGCTATTTTTCCAAGTTAATCCCACCGAGTAAGACTTCAAACGTTAAATGAAATAATTTAAAATTGCGTAGGAAGCAATTTTTTTTCTTTTCATTTAACCTTCGAACTATTACTATGTGGGATTAAATTGGAGAAAGAACCTTCTGTTTGATATTATGGCTTCTATATTTTGAAGAAATCAACTTTCGAAGTCAGTAATCTGCAAAAATGGATTCTGCGAAAATGGCTTCTGCGAAAATGGAATTTCAAACTCGTAGAAATTATGTCCCTTTTCGCAGCATTAAATTAAATTAATTAAATTAAATTAATACCGGAAGAAAGCAAGCTTATGTAACCGGTTCACAACAAAACATGCAACAAAAACACTTTAACACTGAGTCAGATCGTATTGTATCTTCCAACTGCTGGTTGAAGGTGCTTTCACAACACGTTCTGAGAGTGCGTTCCAAGAATTAATGGCTCTCACAGTATAGCAAGACTGTCCAACAATGCTGTGTCCTCTTGTTTGTATGACAGTTGACGAGACAGTTGACCATTGAAAAAACTGGTCGGCAGGCAAAATCACTTCGCCAGACAGAATTTGATTGGTTTTGATAAGGTCACCTCTTAAACGCCTATCAACAAGGGTTGTCAGGTCAAGTCTTTTCAAACGTTCTTCGTAAGGCAAACCCTTCAGCGAAGAACAGTGTCCGGTAGACGGCCCTCTGAACTTGTTCCAACCTATAAATTATGTTGAGGTCTAATCCATGGAAGGAAATAGGCAGACGTAGTATTAACTATTAAAGTTTACTTATTGAAACATGCAAACAACTACATTTTCAAATTATAAGAGGCCAAAGAGGGAACGATGCGTAATGGCCGACCCAGTCAGTTGGAGTGAATTGGGAAGCCTTCTTCATTGGGCTTCCTGCTAGTTAGTTGCCCAGGTTACACCCCAGTTAATTACAAGGTGCACCTGGTTGTTTCACAATGTTCACACGGGGCTCTTTTAAACAAGGTTATCAGCCCCTTGGGTCATGTTATAGTTTGTGCACTTCAGTCCAGTTTATTTTAAGAAACGCGCACACACTAACAAAGTCCCCCCCCCCCCCCCTGACACAAGGGCGTTATCTGGCATGAAAGACGCTCAGCAGATCAGTAATGTATTCGTGCCTTTGGCCAGATTGTGGTTTGGTAAGTATATCCGCTACGTTGCATTTTGTTGGGGCGTAACGGATGTCTACACTTCTATCTTCGATTCTTTCACGGACATGATGGTAAATAATGTCTATGTTTTTTGTCCGGCTCTTCTCGATGTAGCTCACGGCGTGCGCTCGGGCGCTCTGAGAGTCGGTGAAAAGCGGTATCGGCGACTTCTGGCTTATCGGGATTAAGCCGATTTCCAGTAACAACTCCCGGGTCCATAGGCATTCTTGCACACCCTGGGAGATGGCCTTGTATTCGCTTTCCATTGTGGAGAGTGAAACAGTTCTCTGCAGGTTTGATATCCACAGAAACGGTGATTCACCATACGTGGCTACAATTCCCGTTGTGGAGCGTCTTGTCTTCAGGTCCGAGGCGTGGCTGGCATCGGTGAAGATCTGCAATCCCGTGTGGTCGGGTTGCAGTGCCAGGCTTTTGTCCTTAGTCCCTTGAAGGTACCTCAGGATCCTTTTACCTGCTTGCCAGTCCTCAGTAGTTGGCGCTGAGGTATGCTGAGCTAGACTGTTGACGGCAAAAACTATGTCGGGTCTTGTCCCATTAGCAATATAGGATAGCGATCCTACTAATTCCCGTAGTGGAATTTTGTTAACACAGTCTACTTCTCTTGTTAGCTGGTCCTTTGATAGGGTTGGCGTGGACACAGGCTTGCAATCTTGCATCCCAAACTTTGCCCGTACCTTGTTGACGTACTTCGTCTGGTTAGGGACCATAGAGCCATCCTGCGCTCTGGTGAACTTTATGCCTAGCATGTAGCTAATTGGTCCAAGTGATCGAATTTCGAAACTCGACGTTAGGATTACCTTTGCTAGTTGACGCATCTTGGGACTCGAGGAGATGGCTGCGATATCGTCGACATATACTATGAGTACAAGCAGGTCTTTCCCCTCATGGATGTAGAAAACACATGCGTCAGTCCTACATCTCTTCATCCCTTGCTTCTGGACCTCTTGGGCGAAACGACTGTAGCATCTACGCCCACTTTGTTTCAAGCTATAAAGACTGCAAATCACTAGGCACACTTTGTCTTCTTGGCCCTCTTTGACGAAACTTTCAGGCTGGTCCATGTATACAAGTTCCTCGTTGTCTAGGTAACCATTAAATATGCTGTAGTAATATCGTATTGGTTTACGTAGTAATCTTTCTCCACTGGAATGGGGTGACCAGGCGAGTACACAGTACTCTAGTTTTGGTCGCCTAAACGTCGTATACAATCTTCTTGTATTCGTATAAGTGTCCACGGTTTGAACATTGACTTTTAGAATAAAAAACGTCTTCCGCGCATCATTCACAACTTGTTGCACCTGATTATGAAACTTAAGTTGGTTGTCCACAAGATGCCCAAATCTTTCACGACGGTGTGTTCTTGCAACTGATGACCAGACAAGTAATAGTGAAAATCAACAGCCTTGCATTTTGCCAATACGTAGAATAACGCATTTCTCTGGATGAAACTTTCAGAATAAAAAATATGACCTACTACCCCTTGACGAGCTGCACTGGACACGACCCAGCTTAAACCATGCGCAATGGCTGTTTGCCGTGACGTCACCATGAGTTAGCCAATGACGAACGAGAACAACGGCTGTTTGGCCGTATGATTGGACTAGCCCAGTCACGTGATATGCACGTCACAGTAAACAGCCATGGCGTTTGGTATAGAAGTAAAAAATGAGACCTCCGGTGTTGCTAGTCCCGGGTATCAATAAAAAGTCTGGAAAAATACTTCATTTAAAATGAGTAGTGACGGAATTTTGTTTTCCGTTTAACCAGTATGAACACGTGTGGGGGGCACGCGAGCTACTGTACATATCGAGATTTCTGTAACCCTGAAGCGTGTGACGCAAGCAGTCGTGAAATGTGGAACCCGGTTCAAACAGATGGTCCCTCACTTTCCTCTCAGCTGATCCTATCATTCTTCTACAGTTAGTGTATTAGAATTTTTTTTTTTTTACACAAAATAATAAAGGTACATAAAAATAAGCTGGGTCGTGTCGAATGCAGCTCATCAAGGGGTAGCAGGTCGTATTGTTCAGCTGTAATTTCGATCCCGCAAAAAAACGTAAGTAATTTCTGCGGGTTTGGAAATTTCCATTTTCGTAGAATCCATTTTCGTAGAAAACTGACCTCAAAATTTGTTTCTACGAAAGTGGACATTTTTTCCTTGTGAAATTGGGATTCTGTGAAATTGGATTCTGCGAAATTGGATTCTCTGAAATTGGATTCTATGATATTGGATTCTGTGAAATTGGATTCTGTGCAATTGGATTCTGTGAAATTGGATTCTGTGAAATTGGATTCTTTGATATTGGATTCTGCGAAATTGGATTCTGAAAAATTGGCAGACACCCTTCAAATGGCCAAGAGGCTTGGCGGGAATCCTTAACCAGCTCTGTTTTGGGGAGATAAGATTTACGAAAACAAACATGAATTTTTTTTTTATGTATTCATTTCATACAGCTGGAGGAGGGGGTGGGGGGTATTTTACTTTTATTGAATAATAGTACACGAAATTCTCAAAGAGAAAACGGATCCCCATGCAAGTTAAGAGATTTTATTTTCAGTAAGCCGGGCATTCAGTTATTTTTTTTTCAAAATCTCAGTTTTTTTGGCATTTCCAGGTGTCGTCCGGAAGCTGATTAAAGATTAAGAACGTGTTAGTGTTATTTTCTTTTGGTGATGAATGTATTCGTAATAACTTGTACACCAAGAGGGGGTTTTAATTGTTGTGGTTAAGTCTGATATTACTGGCCCTAGGGCTTCGGGCAGATGACCAGGAGAGTGGCTAACGCTCGTTAAACCCTTCGAAACCCTTTTAATATTACTGGTTCAATGTGTAGACTATTCATCAATAAAAGAAAAATACAACGACGAAGGATAAAAAGGAATAACACTTGGTTTGTAAATGTGTACACAGTAGGCTATAATTTCTTACATTTCAACTAATTTTAGTTTAGCTAATTCTACTGATGGGTCATGGCGCGCAACATGTGTTTTGGCAGCTTCCAGGCACAAGACACACGTTTCCGACGTTTTTAACGTGCCGAATATCGATTGGCGTGCTCGCACACTCCAACTGAATGTCGGAAAAGTCTTCTCAGCAGGCGTTTTTAAACGTGATCAGGTACTGCTTCCGGCACCAAGTCATTTTTGAAGGCAACTTGGCTTCAAAAGTGGAAGTACTGCTTCGTCGCTACAAGATCTGTTCAACAAACATTCCAGTGAATTACTTTTATCTCCTACCTCTGAACCACGGGGAAGTGTGACCAGATTAAAGCAGCATACCGCTTGCCTCATAACCTTCCGCCTGCCTTATAACAGCTACGCGTCAATCGCATCCGCGTATTTGCCATAGACAAGGCCAACTGAGACAGTGGCTTCATTCCTCGCAGCGAAAAATGCAGCTACTGTCTCAGTTGGCATTGCGCCTAATTAATAGATAAGCCAGCGTGAACGCATTAATTGTGTCGTCACAAACCGGAATGATTCTCGTATTTTAAAATTACTATTTATAATTTTCTAGACTAGCGTGTTATAATTTTGCTTCGGCGATCTATTGGAATAATTAATTTTAATTTTTACTGCATCAGTCTTCTAGATTTTTGATCTCATAGTAATTACTAGCAAACGACTACAATTAGTACTGCGCACACACAGATAAAACTTCAAGGTCATGGTAGGCGCGCAAAGGATCATATTCGTTCTGGAAGAACGTAAATAAAGTTCCCCAATATTCAACAGAAAATCTCCTAGACGCCACATTTTAAAACGGATTTTTATCAAGGGAAAGACTAACGGTAAGTAAATAGACCTTTGGGGCCGTACTTGATGTGGTGGATCGAGAAAATGGCTCTGGGAGGTATATCCCTTTAATACGGATGTACATTTGGCTATAGTTGACTGGGCCGAGTAATGTGCGAATTGAGTTGACTTGCTACTCGCTCTTTACTTTCCCAATGTGAACCTCTACTCTACTCGACCGTGCAAGCGCACTTGACTTGCTATTTGTATGCCAGGTTACTACCCACAAGTTTAATATTTTGATGCGAGTCAGCCGGCGAGTTACGTTTACAAGATGGCAGCACCCCGTCTGGCGGTAAAGTGGGGAAGCTACAAAGTCGAAATTTGTATGGACTTGCATTGACAGTACTCGGGGCGAGTAAGAAACTAAAGGCGGATGTACTTTAGGCTAGTTGACTGGGCCGAGTAATGTGCGAGTCGTAAGACTTGCTACTCGCCCTGTAGAGTAATGGTTTACATTGGAAGAGTATTGGGCGAGTAAAGGACGAGTAGCGAGTCAACTCGACTCGCATAACACTCGGCCCAGTCAACTAGCCTAATGTACAATTGTACACCGGGCTAAACGTAAACAGCAAATCGCATGAGAGTACACTCGTACCAGTGACACGTCCCAGTGCTCGGCCCAGTTAACTAGCCTAATGTACGTCCGCCTTCTTTCCTCTGTGGTTTCTTTCCTTGCACTGTTTCCATAGCAACCCGTTAAAGAAACTAAATTTTAATACAGTTGATTTCGACGGCATGAACTTTTTTTTTTCTGATTGTGAGTGATCAAGTCGATTTAGTTTGAATGTAGGGGTTTTTGATACATGTGACAGCTCCCCAAGTGCCAACCCCACAGTTAAAGGACTTGCATGAAAACTGTCGTGGGTTGCGGGAATTCCAAATTAACCTAAAATGGTGGAAAATGGCTAGTAGTCGTGGTTCAGTTTTGGTTATGCTTTAATAGTAAAACATGAGCGATAGTATGCTCCGGCTCGCGTGACATTCAAGGGCGACACTAACCCTGGCTTAGGGCCTAAAATGGAATACCAAACGGCATGAGGCTTACTTGGGACGAGATGGATTAGTAAATTTCGGGTTAATTTAAGTTTTCACAGCAAGGAAAAATAGCTACGGGGTTGCAGTGTCAAACAACAGGGTTGGTCCGATTTGATGTTAAGTTTGGGGAAACGGGACAGAAAGAGAAAATTTCTAATTAAAATGGCCAAAATATACCTTTCGATGCGGGGAGTTGGAGAGTTGGTGGCGGAATCAATTTAAGGTTAATACCTAATTGTTGGGAGCACTCGTTATCCACTCACTCTTCCTCTAGGCTAGACAACATCCCGTCATCTATATTCTTGAGAACTGTGCCATGTAACGTGGCACCCACATCACTTTCCTTTTTATACTTTCCTTGGCTGTGAAAGAAATCCGTAACGAATGGGAGAAAGCAATTGTCACGCCAGTTTTCATGCCTGGTGACCATAATAATTTGGTTACTTGCCAAGTCTTACGTATGTGCTCTGTAAGGTGCTGGAGTCTTTAGCCAGGGATGCTAAGACCAGCCATTTTGAGAAATTCAAACTTATTAGCAGTAGTCAGCAAGGTTTCCGTTCTAACAGGCCATGTCTTATAAATCTGCTCACATTTAAGTCTCAAAGGAGACATAAATTTGGTTAGCACCATATTTATTTAACCTCCTTGCAGGACTGGTTCTCCAATTCGAATTCAAATTGCTTTTGCGAGCCCTCTAATAGTCCATAATGGAAATACTAAAGACTTTCTAAACGGTTGGGATCTATTCTTTCCACCAATCCTAACCGAAATTGTTTAGCATAGATACAAATACAAATATAAAGGAACTTTGAAATAGAAACTAGCCCCTATACAGTTATACCTTAAAATAGGCGTAGGACGGTCCCTACCTAACCTAAACAAGTTGAGTTAGGATTGATGGAAAGAGTATATCTCCACCTTTCATAAAATCGTAAGCATATCCACTTCGAGCTATTAGAGGGTTTACAAGAGCACTTCGAACTCGAAAAATCACCATACGCTTTCGTCGCTACGCCATTACCTCTTCACCTTTAAATGACGGTCCCTATCTATAGCAAACCATTTTTTTTTTAGGATTGATGTAAAGAATAGATCTCCACCTTTCAGAAAATCCTAAGCATATTCACTTCGAGCTATTAGAGGGCTCGCAACAGCACTTTGAACACAAAAATCCCTGTAACAACCAATTGAAAAAAAGGAGCTTTTCACGCAAATTAAGAGTGATACACTTTAAATACGATTTTGGAATTCAAGGGCTGGTTTTACGTAAAAGACGTATATCACTTTTGTGTGATGAACGTTTGTGCTTCACATTATGCTTTTGATTTGTTGACGGTTAAAGAGTTACAGCCAAATACGGTAGAACGTTGTGTACTAACTGAAACCAAAGGGGCAAATCGGTTGCCCGATTTGAAACTTTTGTCAGCCCCCTTCCCCTCCCCTCCCCCCAATCCACTAAATATGCAATTTGGTAGCCGGCGGAGACCATTTCTTCAAAATTCATCATGTTTCATGTTTTCAGTAAACCAGTAGATTGAAAAAAAATAAAACGGTTGGTTTTAACCAAAACATCATAAGCACAGTTCTTGTAGACATTTTTGTTATCTTTAATTTGGGTCTCTGTAAAATTTTCGACAGGAGTAATAGTTTGTACGATATTTAAGAAAATACACACATTTGGATGCCAGCAGTGGCGATTTCTTCAAAATTCATCACATGTTTCCAGAAAACTAGTAGATTACAAAAAAACGGTTGGTTTTAACGAAAATATCACAGGAACCTTTCTTGTAGAGATTTTTGTTATCTTTAATTTATTTCTCTATAAAATCTTCGGTTGAATGATAGTTCGTACGATATTTAAGAAAATATACAATTTGATAGCCGGCGGAGGTCATTTTTTCAAAATAGCGGCGAAAGCTCCAGTGGGAATTTAGGGGACTTTTAGTATGTTACTCGGGTAGTATTTCTGGAAATATCTGCCAAGTTTTATCTCTATGGGAATTTTTTCCAAACTTTGTCAAAAAATGATCTAATTGCACTGGACTATTAGATACTCAAACGTAGTGAGGACCCTAAGGTTCCGTGTACATTTGACAAAAATGACGAAATTTGTTCACGCCTTTAATTTGCAGCGTACACAGAGTGCAGACGGCACAACGCCGTTTTGACTGCGGAGCTAGCATTCTGGAGCTGACTGTTGAGATAGCGGCAGGGGACACCGAATGAAACTGGAGGCCTAAACCGACGTCTTGTTTAGTAAGGCTGATGCTGCGAGAGCTGATTTCGTAGGCATAAAATGAGCAGTTCCCCCCGCCCCCCCGATTTACAACCTTAATATAATTATGTTTCATAGCGTAAAGGCAGTGGTTCCCAACCTTTTCTACAGTATTCCTTCACACAGGGACTAGAACGCAATGGTGCCCCCCCCCCCTTCCCCCGCTTCCCCACCCCCAGTGCTACAGGGTCGGATTGGGAGGGGTCGAGCCTCCCCGGGAATGTTGGGCAGGGTACCACCCTCGTAAAGAGGGCTGGGGGTAGTGCCGTAAGCTTCTCCAGCATTGTCCAGCTACCGTATGTTTAAGAAATATGCTTGAATTCGAGACATTTTCCTGCAACTTAGGTACGCAATTTTCATAAGAATGACTTTCAAATTTTGTCAAAAATATTTTTTGGGGGGGTTTTAACAAAGGTCTCATGCACTGGGGGCAGCTACCGTATTTTTAAGAAATAGGCGTGAATTTGAAACTGCAACTTATTTTTTTGTTAAAGTTGTTCTGAGAGGGTCTCCCCGTTGATCCCAGTGTTCTCGAGCGGCCCAAATAAATGAATAAATGAATGATATGCTAAATCTTGAAAATCTTTACAATAATGTAATTTTTTTTTTAAATGGTTGATAGCAGACATAGTCTGTCATTGGCGAGAACTTTGCGAAGTATCGTTAAAAAATAACTTCACCACAGATCTTGTAGCGTCTCACGCCTCCCCTGTAGTTGCTCCACGCCCCCCCCGGCCCCCCCCCCCCCCGCCCAGGGAGGCGCGCCTCCCCGGTTGGGAAACGTGGGCGTAAGATATATTGCACAGAACAACGTTACTTTTATTATTAAGCACACGTAAACAAAGTCACCCAGACACTGTACGACTGACAACTCAATGTCTAATTCCTTACGCTTCGAATTGGACCTATTTCTAAGCCTAATTTGAGGCGTGGTATTGGCTTCACGTCATTTCTCTATTATCTAACCTTCACAGAGCACAAAATAGAACCATTAAGATACTTTTAAAAATTAAAATTTGTGAAAACTAATGAATTATTTACTAATATCAAAAAATTTAACTGCGAGACCGTGTTCCGGAAGGGTGGTTTAAAAGCTAACGACAAGTTTAAAGCCTTATCCTTTAGGAAAAGCACTTACCGGTACACAGTACCATTTACAAAATATGTGTATGTAAAACGTGATAGAGAATACTGTTACCAAAAATTATTAACGGCATACCTGAACATTTTTACTTATCGTTCAGAAACTAAGGGGAAGAGGACGCTACAAGCACGTTAAGACCGTTAAAAATATTTACTTATGAAACTTCGTTTCAGATATTGCCTTCTACTGTAGTTATCAAGACACACGCTAGTGTGTTGCCCGCCAAGATAAACGATAACATCCAGACAATTTATATATGTCATGGCAACCACTAAACCAAGCGCAATGGCTGTTTGCCGTGACGTCACCATGAGTTAGCCAATCATGAACGAGAACAACGGGCAGTTTGGCCGTCTGAGTGGACTAGCCAGTCACGTGACATTCACGTCACAGCCAACAGCCACGGCGCATGGTATAGACACGTTGCGTCTTTCACAGCTAAGGTAATTTTGCTGTTTTCAACCCTCTGAGGATAAATAGCAATGCAACAGAAAGGGCTGAAACTTGTTTGATTGGGAGACTTTGGTCGCCTGACAACATAAAAGTCAGTGTTAGTGACACAGCTTATCGCTTTTTTGTTGTAAAAACGACGTGAATAACGTTGATATTTGCCTAACTACTAACTACTACCAACGCCATTTTTTCTATCACGAAAATAAATTCTTCCATGCGATGAATAAAACTGGTTCCTAGCTCATTTTACAGGTATTGCTTTGAAGATGTGCTCTTTTCATAAGGCCTCGTCTAATTGGTGAAATGGTTCAGAGATTAGGGACCTCTAAACGACCAAATTGATTGTTTTACATTGTTTTAAACACTGTTATTATGCAACAATGCCAAACTAAACATTAAATAAATCCGTGCGTTTGCAAGGAGGTACTGCAGTACTAATAAGATATACTAATGATAAAAAAAAAGGTCGACAGCTGTCCTCAAAATGTAACGAAAGCCAAAAAAAAAAAATTGCACAGAAAACTAGATTGGTGTTTCCATCTCAAAATTGCTAAGAAAAACAAATGAATTTCATCAATTACGAACAAAAATATCTAATATCTTACCCAAAACAAAACTTGTCAAAGATACCCGCCAATCTGTTCGGCCGTATGAAGTCGTGATATCAAACGCCAAGCTCTTTCGCCAAGCTAATCCCACCGACTAATACTTCAAACGTTAATGAAATAACGTAAGCAATTTTCATGTATTTCATTTAACCTTCGATCTATTACCCGGTGTGATTAGCTTGACGAAAGACCTTGGCGTTTGATATCACGACTTCACACGGCCGAAAAGCTTGGCGGGAATCCTTAACAAATTTTGTTTTGGGGTAGATATTAAAATTAACTGCAGTAAATGCTACAGGCTTTCTTTCGTGAGAGACAGAAAGCATGTGCAAAATTTTAAATGAATCTCGACAGTAGATTTGAAGGTTATCGCGTAAACAGGCAGAAGACAGGCATATCAACACAGGATGAGAAGTTCCCATCCTCTGCTTCGTACCGCTCATCAGGAAAAATTCTATTAATGCCTGTAGACTTGAATCAGAATCGTAGCTTTCATACATCTGTAAAACCAACTAAAAGAGTTTAATAACTGAGCTATCATCTTTTTAAAATTAGATCTTTAAACACGTTTTTATAAATATAAAAATAAAAAAACTCCATAAAAATCCTTATAGGGCAGTGACACAACGTTGTATTATTGTATCATATCAAAAACCAAAACTGGTAAAAGGGACCGCCAAGTTCCGAATGGTTCGGCCCTTCAAAGGAGTGATATCAACACACCGAAACATTCGCCAAGTTAATCGCACCGCTTAATAATTCGAAGGTTATTTCGAAGGCAACTTTCGGTAGCAAGGTTCAAGTTTTCATTTAACGCCCGAAGTATTATTCGGTGCGATTAAGTTGGCGAATGTTTTGGTGTGTTGATATCACAACATCGACAATTGAACTGATGTGATGTTTGTTGTGATGATTGTTGCCTAACTCGGCGCGACACACTAGCGTGTGTCTAGATATAACTCTATGCTGGAGCCAGTAACTGGGATAGCTGCAACGGTCACTGGAGGGGGAAAGAAAGGGCGTCTTACTGAAGACAATGCTGTTAAGAGTGGATTTCTTAGGCTTATAATGCGCGATTTTTGTCGGTTTGTTGGCAGTTGCTGACATTTTTAAGCAAGTGGAATCTTTATTTTCCAATTACAACCTGGCAGCATAAGGGATTAGAGAAAACAACGTTTTTTTTTAAGCCTATGAAACCCGCTCTCAAAGCACTGCCTTGACTAGAAGTGCCGTTGTTTAACCCTCCATTTTAATCTAGTGCCCCTTGCAGCTATATCTCTTGTAGCCAATATGACGTCACATGACGCTACTCTATAGGTTGAATGCACTGTGTAGTAAAAAAATTTACCGAGACGGGCACCTCAATCCGTCATACCTTAGGACAGCTTAGCCATGGTACCAGAAGGAGAAAGTGCTAATTTCTCTAGGAAATTATTAGCCAGAAATTCCTCGAATCTTCTACATGCCACAATCGGCATGAGCACGAGGCACCACAGGGTCCTCCTCTTCCCGAATATGCCTGAAGCGGGCGAGGTCAAGGTCGAAGCCGTGATACAGTCGTGTCAACAATCATTTATCTACCGATATCCGCATCTTGATGAAGGAACACAACGATGAACGCGATTATTTTTTTTTACGGAAACCCGTGTTACACGTCCCATAGTGTAAATTTTAATTTATTTTTAAACGGAAAGTTATTTTTTTTCACCATAACAAGTACTGAAAACGTGCAATATCAGTAACATTTCGAGCATTAAAATTCACTACAATACGACACTCGTGAAAATAAAAAGTAGCTTCTTTAAAACTTTCTTTCAAATCAGTTGCTTCAGCGGGTATACAGTTTTGTTTACGTGTGGATGGTTCATTTCCATGTAAAACGTCGGACGCACCGACAAAGACGCCATGAAACAGCACAAAAAAAAAAAGAGGGGAATTTTTCTGACGACCTTTTTTTTTTCTTTTGGGACGTGCCTTATTTTGGCTAAATCAGTGTTACGGATTCTCGAAAAAGCCTTTGTTTAAACGTTTTGGGTTTTGTTTTTATGGATTTTCTTCACGATCTGTCTACCAAACGGGCAAGGAGGCAAAGAAAAAGGGCAAGGAGAGGGGGGGGGGAGGTGAATTCAGCCCCAACGTATGGGCGCCCTTGTGCACCAGCTCCAACCAACTCCAACATTGTATTCCGTACTCTCTTTCAAAATGTCTCCATCAATCGACCAATCTTTGAATATAAATTCCGAAGCTGTAATAGAACACTATACCACGCGCGCAATGGCTGTTTGCTGTGACGTGCATATCACGTGACTGGGCTAGTCTAATCAGACGGCCAAACAGCCGTTGTTCTCGTTCGTCATTGGCTAACTCATGGTGACGTCACGGCAAACAGCCATTGCGCATGGTTTATACGCAAAAGAAAACGTTTTTTTTTCCCTTTCCGCCTTGCATTGTTGGACTACTCCGTGCACTACATCATTATTGACGTGTCATGCTTCTATATTGTCGGGTAGAGACGTGGAAATCGGTAGATAAATAATTTATCACCTGCTTCCCTCGTGCGAAGAACTAACAATCGCTCGGGCCTGCGGCCCTCGACATTGTTAGATCTCAGCACTCGGGATTCGGGCGATAATCTATCTAATCTATAATCTATTTAATCTATAATCTATCTAATCTATAATCTATCTAATCTAATCTATCTAGTCTATCTAATCTATAATCTATCCCCTGGAACCCTTCAGAATCTTAAAGTACATCCTTTTGAGTAAATTCCAGCAAAAAAGTGCCCTCACAATGCAAGATACGTTAAAATTTCCTTCGTATTTCCAAATATGTATTAAATGCATTTTTTAAAAGTATTATATGCAAATTAGGCTTATTTTTTTCCAGAGAAACGGCAATAGATAGCGTGGAAAACAATTTTTTTTTCGAATTCAGCACGCTTTTTCCAGTCAGGAACAACCATCAAACCTTTTGTAGCAATTTGTGGTGGGTTAAGTCACGGATTTACTAGCCCGATTAGATAGATTAGTCTATCTAATCTACAACCTGTCTAATCGGGCTAGTAAATCCGTGACTTAACCCACCACAAATTGCAACAAAAGGTTTGATGGTTGTTCCTAACTGGAAAAAGCGTGCTGAATTCGAAAAAAAAATTTTATCTACGCTATCTGTTGCTGTTTCTCTGGAAAAAATAGGCCTAATTTGCATATTATAGTTTTAAAAAATGCATTTAACACATATTTGGAAATACGAAGGAAATTTTAACGTATCCTGCATTGTGAGGGCACTTTTTTGCTGGAATCTACTCAAAAGGATGTTCACTTTAAGATTCTAAAGGGTTCCAGGCTGAAAACCTTGAGCATTAAATATGGCGACCAATATGGTGCCCAATTTTTACTCAGTTTTCGCCATTTTGGTCTATTACGCAAGAACCGTTAGTGTTACAAAAAAAAGGTTTCGATATAAGCTGTTTACAATAATGTAATCTACAATGTAGGACACATACCTTTTTCCATATGTCACGGTTATCGAGAAAAACGGTCGTGTTGTTAGTTATTTTGGCTTATTTAATGCTTACAGATGTCCTAATTTGTGAATACAACTGAACTTTCAATTCCTGTTGCGTCCTTGTTAATTCAGGTGGATGATTCCAATTTGATTCATTCGAAAAGTGAGGATGTCTTTTTTGAATCAAGGGCAATGAAAAGGGTCTACCGTTATTAGGGGCCGAGCCACGCCCATTTTACTAGGGGCTGTCATCAAAGTAACCGTTCAATTTTTCGGTCATTTTGAATTTTCAACTGCTGTTGTAAATTTTCTAATTTAGATGAATGACTCCAATTAGGTTCATTAGAAGGGTGGAAATGTCTTCTTTATATCAAGGGCAGTTAAAAAAGTCTACCACTATTAAGAACCTGGCCACACACGTTTTACTAAGGGCTGTTATCACAGTTACTGTTCAATTTTCCGCTCATTTTCAACTTTCAACTGCTCTTATGAAGTTTCTAATTTAGTTGAATGACACCAGTTATGTTCATTAGAATGGTGGGAATGTCTTATTTGAATCAAGGGCAATGTAAAGGGTCTACCACTATTAGAGACCGAGCCACGCCCACTTTACTAGGGGCTGGGATCACAGCTACCGTTCAATTTTTCGCTCATTTTCAACTTTCAACTGCTCTTGTGACGTTTCTAATTTAGGTGAATGGCTCCAATTAGGTTCATTCGAAGGGTGGGAATGTCTTCTTTGAATCAAGGCCAATGAAAAGATTCTACCTCTATTAGGGATCGAGACACGCCTGTTTTACTATAGTGGTTGGTAAAACAGCCATCGTTCGATGTTTGTTTGTATGTTGAAATGAACCAAAAAATAAACAGTAGTATACAGTACTGTACGGTGCTTGCCCCTAGTAAAATGGGCGCAGCTGAGTTCCTAACAGTGGGAGACACTTTTAATTACCCTTGATTCAAAGAAGACATTCCCACCCTTCTAATGAACCTAATTGGAGCCATTCGTGTAAATTAGAAACGACATAAAGCAGTTGAAAATTGAAACTGAGCGAAAATTGAACCGTAACTATGATACCAACCCTAGTAAAACGCACGTGGCCCGGTCCCTAATTCTGATAGACCCTTTATATTTCCTTGATTGAAAGTAGACATTCTTACCTTTCGAATGAATCATATTGGAGTCACACACCTGAGTTAAAAACGACGCAAGGGCAATTGGACGTTTAAGTTGTATTCACAAATTTATACATCTATAAGCTTTAAATTAGCCAAAATGGCCGAAACTGGTTCAACACGACCGTTTTTCTCGATAACCGTGAGATATGGGAAAAAAAAGTATGGGACCTACACTGTAAATTACAGTATTGTAAACAACTTATATCCAAACTGTTTTTGTGCAACACTAGCGATTCTTGCGTAATAGGCCAAAATGGCGAAAATTTAGTAAAATTGGGCGCCATATTGGTCGCCATCTTTAATGCTCAAGATTTTAACCCTGGCACCCTTCATAATCTTAAAGTGCACATCCTTTCGAGTATGTACCAGCAAAAAAAGGCTCTCACAATGCAAGGTAGATTAAAATTTCCTTTGTAATTTCATGTACGTATTAAATGCATTTTTAACCTACAATATGCAAATTAAGCCTATTTTTCCAGGAAAACGGCAGCTGATAACGTGGATAACAATTTTTATTCGAATTCAGCACGCTTTTTCCAGGTAGGAACAACCATGAAACCTTTTGTTGCAAATTGTGGTGGATTAACCATTTTTTTGTCCTGTATTCAACTCGTCTATACGTCCAAGCTTTCCCCTTGAACGGTTAGTACTACAACCCATTTGCTTTCAATACTGTCCAACTTTCGTGTTCAAAGAAGTCGTCAAGCTGTCCAAAATTTAAACTTAAAATTTTACAAATATAGAAAGAAAATTAATTCAGGATCTTACCTTTGTTTTTAAAGGAGACTTCTCTGGTATTCTGTGCCTTGGATCTTTTCTTCTATGATGATAAGTATTTTTCGAAATGCTAAAACCTTCTTTTTCGTTTTGGTTTCAATTCCGCTTTTCTTTTTTTGTCGTGTGTTTTTTTTCTTTGTGTTGGAGCGCCGTAGGAATAAAAATAATATCGGCGAACGTCTTCAAGTCGGTGCGCCGTCGAAGCTTTTGTTCTGACGGCTCGAGCTAATCTGTTACATCGTTGGCTCCCCGATTGGTTTATATATACAAGTGGAGAATCGCACGCGCCGCCACGTTTCGGCGCGTGGCCCACGGATCGCGAGGAGCGCGAATCCTCGGTGGGAGCATGACGTCACGGGAAGATGGGTCGAAATCGTGGACAGCGATTGGTCAAAGCTACTTAGCGCGTAACCCAATACAAGAAATGCGGCGGAAAATGGCGACGAATTGAACGAAGGTTTCTGTCCGTCGTTTTGATGTCATAACGGTATTGATCGAGCACCTTTA